>CAUYSK010116196.1:0-20035 GCA_963575035.1 Avahi laniger
ACTAGTCACACACCTGCTCCACCATCGACCTCAACTGCATCACCACCACAATCACAACAATAACCACAATCTAAAACATCATCACCACCACCACCACCATCACCACCATCATCACCATCATGATCATCATCACCACCACCACCACCACCGCCATCATCACCATCATGATCATCACCACCACCACCGCCATCACCACCATCACCACCATCAGCACCATCATCACCACCATCACCACCACCACCACCACCGCCATCATCACCATCATGATTATCATCACCACCACCACCATCACCACTATCATCACCATCATCACCACCATCACACAAATGAGCCAACCTTAAAGTACCTCAATGCAATACCCCAAGGGTGCCACAAGTGGTCCCGGAGGAACAGCTTCTCAAGAACATTGGGAGCCACCGTCTTGTCGTAGCACGAACCCCCTGTGCAGGGTCCACCAGGCTGAAAACACACAGGTCCGAGTTGTCCCCTGCCAGAAAGATGAACTTCTTGTGTCTTTGCTCAAATTCCCCAGGAAAATAGTTGTGGCTAAGGCAGTTGTATATTTAGTTTTAGCTGTTCATAAATAACATTTTCTAAAACTCCCTTTTCCCTTTTATTTATTTGCTTACTCTAATTTAGGCATGTAAAGAAGTCCCAAAATTCGGTGAGTGAGTCCCCATCAGCCACCAGAAATAGAAAACAGGTGTGTTGTGCTCAGAGCAGTATGACCAAGGTTCGGAGGGCCCGTCGTGGAGATGCCAAGACAAACACACTTGGCATCACCACAGAGGTGCTGGCTTGTGGTTCAAATGCCAACACGGGGAATAGGAAAAAAATTCAAGCTAGTACCATAGAGACCAATTCCCTCCTCACCTCCTGTGCTCCTCCTAAGGGCAGAGGACCTGAGAATTACATCATAGCCCTGTGGTGGCTTCCACGAGGACCCACGCTGACAGGCACCTAGAAAAACAACGGCATGGCCTGCCCCAGACAGGCCTCCATCTAAGAGGCGGAAGCCCTTGGCATGAGCCAGCCACATTGGCAGAGCCACATCTGGGTGAAAAGTGCAAAGCTGGGACACAGAGATGATGAGAAAACCAAGTCTGAATGTTTACTTGGACACGTTAGAGGCGAGGAAGCACAGCTGGAGCGGAATAAAGAACTCGGATGTTAACAGGACGCGCCCAGCTTGTTAACAGTTGTCCAAGATGGTAGCCACTGGCCACACGTGGCTACCACTCACTTGAAAAGTAGCTGTTAAATTTCTAGTTTAATTTTCATCAACTTAAATTTAAAAACCAATACTTGATTCCGTTATTAGAAAACTTTCGAAGTCTGGAACAACTTTGGAAGGTGAATCTAGCTTTTCAGCTGCCTTTTTAAAATAAAATTTACAATTTTTTAATGAATTGCAAAACTTACCAAACTCGCAAATTTTTCGTTAAAATGTAACGTGCAAATTCACATACGCGTAGGTGTAAAATGCATGGCAGATTTCAAAGGCTTGGTACCAAAAAAATAATGTAAACTATCTCATTCATATTTTTAATATTGATGGCCTATTGAAATGGTAATATTTTGGATATACTGGCTTAAATAATATATGATATTAAAATTAATTTCACCCACTTCTTTTCACTTGGCTACCACTAGAAAATTTTAAATTATTTAGGCAGTTCAAATTCGGTTTCTACTGGACAGGGTGGCGTAGTCAGTTGGACGTCAGCAGACACCTCAGAACTTCAGGAGTGGCGTCGACACTGGTCACTTGTCGCAGTGCCCTTTGTCCTGTGCCCACTCCCAGCCACCGCCCCAGGAGGAAATGTTAGCCGAGCTGTTGCTCACCCGGAGAGCCAGTATGGTATAATTAGAAAAATGAATCACAAGTCAGACATTTTACAACTCCCTTTGTCATCACGGACTCCGGAACATTCCATAGAGTCTCAATTCCTTGAGTAATTTGTGGGGAATTTCGACTTTGGTCCCCAAGTAATTGGATCAGCCTAGGTCTGACTGCTCAAAACCGCAAAACTCCTAAGCCTTGACTATGCTGGCTCCTGTGGGCCACCGATACACCCTGAGCTGCCTGGAGTTCAAGACATATAACGGCGCAACATTTTTGTCAATCTAACATGATTTCCAATTCAAAAGTTTATTTAAGAAGAAGTATCTAGCAAGTCTTGGGCCCGAAGCCAACCAGCAGATTCCCCATTTCATGACCCCACGATATCGCCTCGTACTTTCCAAAGGAGTCGCTCTCCAGCCCTCTGCTTGCCCACGTGGGAGCCGCCAGCACCGTGCGGCCGCCGGGTGCTTGGAAGGGGGTCGAGCCACGCCGAGATGCGCCGCACTGCCAGACACGCGACGGACTGCAAGGGCTTGGTATGAAAAAAGAACGCAACGCATCTCTTTAGTAGTCTGTGTGTATTGATTACATGTTGAAATGATGATATTTCGGATATATTGGGCTAGATAAAATAAATTTTTATAATTAATTTCACCTGTTTCTTTTTACCCTTGTTAATGTGGCTACTGGAAAATTTAAAATACCCACGTGGCTCGCATTCGTGGCTTGAATTCGATTTCTGTGGGACGGGTGCTGCTCTAGAGCATCCTTCCCCCCTCAGAGGACGAGCCGTTTCCCCACTGATGGAGACAACGTAAGATCCTGTTCTGAATCCACCAGGGCGGCCACGGACGGGTCTGTGCAGGCCTCCCTACGCTGCGTTCTCCTCATCCGGACGGTGGTGGACATAACAGTGTCCACGTCCAGGGGACGTTACGAGGATTAAATTAGGTATTAACTGATCAACACTTACGTGCACATACGGAAGTAACATTCATCGGGTGCTGGGCGGATGGGGGAGGAGGGGACGGTATATTCGCACCTACTGGGTGCGGTGAGCACCGTCTGGGGGATGGGCGCGCTTGAAGCTCTGACTCGGGTGGGGCAAAGGCAACATATGTAACCTAAACATTTGTACCCCTGTAATATGCTGAAATTAAAAACAAAATTAGGTGCTACGTGTAAAACACTTCTTGCCTTGCCAGCTTCATCCTAAGCCTTCAATAAATAAATTGTTATTTTTCATCTCTAAACCCCCCACTTCTGCCTACTCTTGAGCCTGATTCCGGTTCCTTTCCTTCCAAGCTTTGCTTTCTCGCCCGTCCCTCCTCTGAAACACCTCCCCCTCTTCCCCCCAAAAACTCCTCCATCTGCAAAGACGCTTGCTGTCCCCGGTTCTTACGGTGGAAAATATCTTTGTGTGCACTTGTACTACTGACTGTCTGATTTCTCTCCTTCCGCTCGCAGGTCCTGAGAGTGACCTGCGCTTCCCTACTCTGCTTTGACCCGTCCTTTCAGGGTCCCGGGCAAACCCCGCTCCTGCCTGCGCCCCTGGACTGAAACCGTTCTTAAAAATCCGCCCGTGACTTTCAGCTCGCCGCGTCCAAGGCTCCTGTACCCAGCTGCATCCTTCTCAGCCCTTTAGAATTTAAAAAAAAGCCAAACAAACAAAAGTCAGGAATGCTCTTTCAAAAATACTTTTAATTACTGCAATCCAGCTCTCTCCCAGTTGGTATCTAAGACTTTGCATCTTCCTGGAGGTGGTGGGGGCTGCCTGCATTTTACATCTCTGACCTCCTCGCGCTGGGGGCTGAGGACGCTGCTGTTTGGAACGGCTGTGCTCATCCACGTGGAGCCTTCCCAACCGCCGGAGGCCAGAGGTGCCCGTGGGGGCAGAGCCCGTCCAGTGCCCCTCCAGGCCTCGGTCACGGGAGAGCAGGGATCATTCGAGCCTCCGGCCCCTCCACCCCTTTTGCATGCCACATGTGCTAAGCAGTAAACAGCTCTCCAGGACCCAAATAAAAAGGTCTTTATGGAGAGGACAAACAGAAGTAAATGCCAGAATCCAATTTATATTAATAAACAGACCCAATTCCAAGGCCGCGGGCCACAAGATTTTGATTTCTGAATGTGGGGGAGGAGGAAGGACTCCCGCCCTGTCAGCGGCTCCCAATCCCAGGGGCCGAGGCATCCAGGAGTGAAAGCAGACGTCACCAGTTTCCCAGCCGAAAACTAGCCTGTCACATGTTGCGTTCAAAAATAAAGGCAAGTTGAATGTCACGGAGACCCAGGAAAAGGGGACATCCCGACATGCTGGGCCTGTGGTGGAGCTGGGGCCTGGGAGATGCTGGGGGCTCTAGCGACACGTGTCGTGTCGTCCCAGCAAGGCTGAGTCATCTGTCCACCGCCAGCACGGGGACCTGGCCTCTGTCTGCATCCCTGCTCAAGCTCAGGGCCTCACCTGCTTCTCCGATGACCTTTCCTTTGCTCTGTTGTTTCATTTTACTCACAATACTACTCCAAGGCTCTGTCCCTTCGAACACCCGGGCTGCTCAGACTGCTTGGCCAGTGGCTGCCTTCTCTCTCTGCGTCTCTGGCTTCTGCCTCACTCCTGACGGACCAACCCTTTTTGTGTCCCTGGACAGAAATGCTAAGATTCAGATTATGGGGACAGAATTTGCGAGGCTGCTGGTCCCTTCTCATGAGACGCTTGTCAGACCGTTCCCTTGGCAGGAGCTCTGGCTGCTGTGGCCTGGCAAGGGGACGTGGGTGTGGCGGGCACTTTGACTGGATGGGCGGGCACAATTTCTTCTTCTGCAAGAGGGAAGCCAACTCATCCATCCATTCAATCCATGGACGTTTTTAAAGCATGTTTTATGTGCCGGGCACCGGGCAGGGAGACACGAGAGGATTAACCCCATCCTTGCCTTGCAGGGGCTCTCAGTCTGGCGACAGAAACAGAATCACGATCTGCCCCTACGATCAGTGCCCTGAGGACAGTGACTGAGCTGGGGGCACTGCCTGGGATGGCGAGCGGAGCAGCAGAGACCCCCAGGAGCAGGGGGAGCGTGGCCAGGCCGGGCTCGGGGGAAGAGAGGTGAGAGAGGCCACACAGCGTGGGCAGGTAGGTACTGTGTCCCATCAAACAGCGAGGCAGGAAGTGATGCCATTTTCAGGACCTGGATCGGTGTCTGGCAAGTGACGAGAGAGCCATCGAAGGATCCTAGGCAGAAGGGTGTCCCGTCCATCCTGGCATCGTCCACGAGCCACTCTGTGGGTCAGAGGGCGAATTTGAGGGCTCGATGGACAGAGATTGCCAGTGACCCCTAAACCCCTCTCCATCCTGGGCCCCTCCCCCAGACTACATTTCCCAGATCCCCTTGCCTCTAGGTGGGTCATGTGACTAGTTCTGGCCAATGGACCGTGAGCAGTAAGAACATGGCCGCTTCCAGGCCTGGTCCCGAAAGCCCCTGAGAGAAGCTCCAAGCTCCTCAGTGTCTCCCAGCTGGACGCGGAGGATCCAGTGGAGGATGCTCGGTCGGAGCCACAATATGGAAGGAGTCTGGGCCCTGAACTGCCATGTCGAAGACCACGGCAGGCCAGCATGAACGGGGAACACACGTCCTCCTGTTAAGCCACTTAGATTTTGAGATTGTTGCAGGAGCGGCGAGTACGGCAGCAGCCGGTGCTGAGGAGGCTGGATCAGTGGGAGGAACAGACTCAAGCAACATTCGGGCAGGACGGTTATTACCCCTTGGCGATCACACACAGGACGTGACGGGAGGAAGGTGTGTGGACTTTGCTGACACTATTTCGGCAGGGCTTGGTGGGGACAGCGCATCTCTGCGCCACTGGGCATCGGCCAGAGTAACTCGGAGGCTGAGGGCTGGAACCACCCGCTGCCCAGCTTACCGCTGGCCCAAGAGTCAGCTGACGCTCAGGCCAAACGGACATCACCCGCCCTGGGAGTGGCGGAAGCAGAGGCCTTGGAAGTAGCCGTCACTCTGCCCTCATCGCACTGGCCGAGGCAGGTCACAGGGCCAAGGCCTTCAACAGGGAGGGGAATAAACAGCCCCCCTCTCACAGCCGGCCAAGGTCACGGCAGGGAACTCAATCCGCAGGCGCAACCGACGGGCCAGAGTGGCAACGACACCGCACCTCCCTCACAAAACACCGTGTCGTTTGCGCACTGTGACAAGGCCACAGTCCCGGCGGGTTGAGGATGTGTTACCGGCGTTTCAGCCAGGAAAGCGGGAACAGCGGGAGCACAACGCGACTGCCCTACGGCCACTGCAGGCAGAATTAGTTTCCTCCACCTGGTCAAAGCAAAACCAAAACTAACTACGAGGAATACTGCAGACAAAAGAAAAAAATCACAGAGTCCCTCCCCAATCTCTAGAAGTTTGTACTCTTGAGTTGGAGTCGATCTTTGGCGGAAACCCCAGCTTGCTTCACCAACTAGAAAAACGTGAGTTAAAAATGGATGCTCTCAACCGAAGCAAATTTTTGAAGAGTGAAAAAGTCTAGAACTATCTGCTCGTTTCTTCAAACGCTTGTCTGGGGCCGCCCTTCCTGCCTTCAGTGCCTGTCACAGCAGAGATCTCCCCGGCGCAGGAACAATGTGGTATTTTCTCAGGGAAATGGGGCATCTTTGCCACTCTGGTCCATTGGCTACACCTCTGGCTTTGACCCACAGTCTGGTGTTTCAGGGCCGGGAGGAGTGCGGAGCGGTGGAATAATGATACCTGTGTCTTCGCCCAGAGGTCCGCCCGCCACACTGGGCTCTTGTGCGAGGCTTGGAGCACAGCCGAGAGGCAGGGCTGGGAGCTGGCCCCGCTCTGGGCTCCCTGAAATCCTCAGACTGTTTTACAAACATTGGGGGCTTGGTGAAAACCCAGAGTCAGTTTTTCCAAGTTACACTTTTTCTCCTCGATTTAACCCTATAGGTAGCTCCATGGAGATTTAACCTTTGTGTGGTTGAATGTGTACACGTGTGTGTTAGCCTGTGCACGTCATGGCAACTGGGCACTGTGTATAGAAAAATTACACGCAATAAATTCAAATAAATTCATCTCAGTTCTATCACCCGCTGGTACTCAACAAGGATACGTTGGAAACGTTTTCTAAGTCGACATTGTGTCGTTCTATAGCGAGGCGCAGAGCTCTGAGTTGAGTCTCGTGCCTCCCCCCAGATTCATCTGTGGAAATACTGATGCTCAGTACCCCCGAGTGATAGGAAATGCGGTGACTGCAGATGTAATTAGTCAAGGTAGGATCGTAGTGGAGTATGGTGGCCCCTGATCCAACAGGACTGGGGACCTTATCAGAAAGGAAATTTGGACCCACAGGCAGACGCGCACACAGGGAGAGCGCCGTGAGACCACTGAAGTTCTACCGTCACCTGCCGAGGAAGCACGAGAAGCCGGAGAGAGGCCCGGCACAGACCCAGCCCGTCCCCAGCACCGTCAGAGGGAGCGTGGCCTGCCCACACGTGGATCTCCACTGTCCCTCCAGAACTGCAGGACAATACGTTGCTGCTGTTTAAGCCTCTCTGCTTGTGGCATTTATGGTCCTTTGCTGTGGCAGCCCCAGGGGACTAATACGGCAGTTATGACGCTGTGGATTTGCAGTGGTGAATCGTTAAAAAGGCACTTCTATTTTGGTTCTTTGGGATGCATTTTATGTTTTCTTCTAAGACTTCCTTTCCTTTTCTGTTTATTTGTACATGCATCAGGTAGGTATAAACTAATAAAGAAATGAATCTGCATTTCATCGCCACACTCTGGAACCAAACTGTCCTTGCGTTGTTCTCTCCGAGGAACAAGTCACTTTCTTGACTCTCATCCAAACCGTACGTTTCACTGAATTTTCCTTTTCATTTCCTGTTCCGCCTTAAACAGAATACCAGCACCTGCCCCCTTCTCAGCCCGTCCAGCCGGGTGTGAAGCAGTTTCTCTATGGCTGAGAACGTGGCTGCCTGGGTAAGCCCCCGGCCTCGCTGTCTGTGCCCCATCGTGTATTAGCTGCAAGACTTCGGGTGAGTCACTGAACATCCAAGAGCCTCAGTGTCAGCAGCTGTGAAATGGGGAAAACAACCTCTTGCGAGACTGGAATAAAGTGACACACAGGATGCCCCGTCCAGGCAATATGAAAATGAAGGGGCCGAGTTTACCGAGACACGTGGACTTTGCTGGTTCATTTGGTAAACACGGTCAAGAACCTTCCACCTGTCGTGCTATGTCCCAGCTACTGGAATGCAAAGATAAATCTCTACCCCTCAGGACGTCACAGTGCTGTTGCTGGGTCAGCACTACAAAGAAACAGAATGTGATTAGGGCTGTGGGAATTGTATCAGACATGGACTTTTCAACTATATGTGACAGAAATGCAGCTCAAAGTGACTAAAGTGGAAATGGGAAATTATCGGCTCACTTAATTGAAAAAAATCCAGGGGCAGACGGCTTCAGGCGTGGCTGGATATGGGTGCTCACACACTGCTGTCGGGAACCCACCCCTCTCCACCCTTTGGTTCTGCTTTGCCCTGCACTGGTCCTTCTTAGACGGGCGAAGAGGTGGCTGCCAGCTGCTTGAGGCTCATACTGTGCTTGTTTAGGAACCTAGCAGCAAAATCTTTTGCCCAAAATGCCAACCAAAGTCCTGTGGAGGGTTCTCATTGGCTTGGCTTTGGCCACACCCCTGTTCAGTGACTCAGTGATGGTGGCCGTGGGTTGGAAATAAACCAGAGGGTCAGGTCTAGCCTGGGCCCATTAGGATGCCGGGGGGAGGAGCCAGCCCTTTGGAGCTGGAGGGATTGACTGCCAAGAAGCAGGATCCCCACAAAGGGAAACCAGCAACCGCGAATAAAGGTTGAGCAGGTGGAAACCATCGATGTCTGTAACAGGCACAGAGGAGGGAACAGGTGCCTAAGAGAAGAGTGAAATGCTAGGGAAGCTTCAGGAAGGGGAACTTAAACTGCGTCTGAGTTCTCTAGGGATAAAACGGGTCACAGAAGGAGAGATTCTAGCAGAGGAAGTGGTCTGTGCAAAATACGTAGACATACTCCCTCGAGCTGCGGTCCCCAGACCGTGGGCCAAAGACCGGTACCAGACTGTGGCCTGTTAGGAACCGGGCTGCACAGAGGAGGTGAGCGACGGGAGAGCCAGCGAAGCTTCACCTGTGTTTACAGCCGCCCCCCATCACCGCGTCACTGCCTGAGCCCCGCCTCCCGTCAGACCAGCGGCAGCATTCGACCCTGCATCATGGTGAGTTGTATAATTATTTCATTTTATATGACAATGCAATCATAGTAGAAACAATAAATGTAATGTGCACAATAAATGTAATGCACTTGAATCACCCCCAAACCACCCCCCCACCCCCTTCCCTGGGTCCGTGGAAAAATTGTCTTCCATGAAACTGGTCCCTGGTGCCAAAAACATTGGGGACCGCTGACCTAGAGGACAAGTCATTCTGTAAGATTGGGGTGGAGTTAATCCAACAGGGAACTTGGTTTACCTGCTCCCAGGTGAGAGAACAGACTGACCTCCATGGTCTTACTTCCTAAGTCGTATGTTTCAGTTTCAAAATTGCCATTTGGTTCTTTTTTGTGGTTTCCATGGCACTGCTGACATTTCTCCATCTTTCCGTTCACTGCGAGCGTGTTTTCCTTTATGCTAATGAATGCAATACTAATAGCTGCTTTAAAATCCTTCTCTGATAATTGCAAAATCTAAGTCATCTCAAAGTTGGTCTCCACCTTGATCATCTTTTCTCTTGAAGATGGGTCCCATGTTTCTGGTTTTTATGTTTGTTGGTTCATTTTGGATCGCATCTTGGGCGTTATGAAAGTTATGTTGTGAAGGCTTTGGGCTCGGTGATACTTCTCCGAAGATTCTTGTTGTGTTGTTGTTAAACAGAGAATTGAGTTGCTTGGGCTGAACCTTCAAATTCTCTCTCTGTGTTGTAGGTTTTAGGCAGGTGGCGATAACACGGGGCTGGTGACAGAAGTACATGTCATTGTCATCCTCTTTCCCTGACCTGCTGCCTTCCTGCCAAGAGAGGGCAGGGCCAGAGAGGAACTCTCTCTCTCTCTCTCTCTCTCTCTCTCTCTCTCTCTCTCTCAGGATACAGCCCCTTGTCCTGGGTGCTCTAATGTCCAGGAAACATGGTTGGCTAACGGCTATGGAGACTGACTCTGTGGTCTCTGACGCTGCCCAGGAAGCTATGATTTTGGTTTCTAGCCTTCTGTGGGGCAGTAAGATTGATCTTAGCTCTTGTCAGCGAGCTCCATGCTTTAGAGCAGTAAGGAGGAGCTATAAAATTTAATGAAAGCAGAGTGTAAATCGGTATAACCCTTTGCAAAGCATTTTGGGAGGATCCATCAAAGCTTAAGCCGTGCGCATTCTGTGCCCTGCAGTCCCTGTCCTAGATCTGTTCCCTGGCGCAGCGCTCCTCAAACGAAAGTTTCATGACATAGTACTTTTCCTATGTGTGACGCACGCTATTGCTTCTTTTTTCTATTTTTTTAATGCTGGTCATGGCTCATTAAATTGATTTCAATATTTATTAATGGTCATGACCCTCAATTTTGGAAAATACTGAGAAATAGTGTTTTGAGAAACAAGGAGACATGGGCAAGAGTATTCATAGAGCATCGCTCACAATGGAAACAGCCTAAGTAGCCATCAACAGGGTACAAAGAAATAACGTGGCGTGTTTTCATACCAGGGGACGTTATGAAGTAATACAAATGTGTGGACTGTGTGGTATTATAAATTATAATATTGAGTGAAGGAAGCAGTTGGAGAAGAGTAGATGCAGCTAAGATACCATCTATATACAGCTTAAAAACATACAATACATAGATTTCAGGGAGATTTTCATACGTATGTAGACATGTTTAAAGAAATGCAATGGGTCAGACGTGGTGGCTCACGCCTGTAATCCCAGCACTCCGAGAGGCCAAGGCGGGAGGATCGCTTGAGGTCAGGAGTTCGAGACCAGCCTGAGCGAGAGCGAGACCCCGTCTCTACTAAAAAAATAGAAAGAAATGGTCTGGACAACTAAAAAAATATATATATAAAAAATTAGCCGGGCATGGTGGCGCATGCCTGTAGTCCCAGCTACTCGGGAGGCTGAGGCAGCAGGATCACTTGAGCCCAGGAGTTTGAGGATGCTGTGAGCTATGATGATGCCACTGCACTCTAGCAAGACCCTGTCTGAAAAAAAGTAAGAAAGAAATGCTCACGAATAATTAGCACCAAGTTCAGGATAACTCTAACTCTGGTGGGACCCTGGGGCTTCTGTTTCGTATGGTGACATTTCCTTTCCTAACCCAGTGGAGAGTACGTGTCTCTTTGCTACACAAGTAAATCTCCTTGATCATCTGAAGTTCTTATGCTTTAAAAAACTTCCAACAAAAGATGGATTGAAGAGCTGGTTTCTTGGTATTCTGGATGCCAATGTGCCATTTTGCCTGTGGTTCGAGTAGTTCCTGCTACATCCCAGCCCTTATTAACTAAGAATTTGCCCAAACCCTTTGTAAAATGTTAATGACAAGCGCTGCCTGGGGGAGTCAGAGAGCACAGCCGCCGCTACCCCCACGCGCACCCCGCGTCGCCGGTTATGAAGTATTAATTTATAAGCGAAAGCGTGCAGCACGCCCCTTGGCCCGGGGCCCGCGACTCAGCGCCCTTGCTCAGAAGCATGCGCGCTTGCCGGTCCTTAATGGCCTGGGGAACGAGGGAAGGAGCGGGCTGTGGGGGCCTCAGCTATTTACTGTGCCTCTGCTCCCCGCCTTTGGCCTGCAACAGATTCTTTCCAGGTCTCTTTTAAAAAGTTTCACGGGGAACCAACGCACAAAGGCCCCATGGCGGGCTGGCCTTTAACGACAGCAGAGCCAGGCTACTGTGGGAGAAATTATTGACTTAGCAGCTAAAGCACCTGAGGGAGGGAAACAAGAATGTGTGTCTATAATTGGGTCTCTTCGGAGAGCAAATTAAGGTGGGACGTATCTCGTTACTTAATGACCCAGCTTAGGAGGATTCTGGAAGGTTTCCAAGCACAGAAAATAAGGCCCCACTTGGAGGCTCGGAGGAGGGTGCAGACACCCCTTGGCAGCGAGTGGGTCGGGAAGGGGTCGGCCGGCTCTGACCTGGCACCCCCTGGACTCCTGCCCTCTGCTCCCACGTTACCTGGCTCTCTTGTGGCCAGCGAGGGTGACGTCCAGGAACACCACCATTTCCCTGTGAAATTGCCTGGTCTGCTTAGGGAACAGCTCGGGGTGCCGGTCTGCTGTCCTGCCTGTGTTCTCATTGGACCAGAAACATCTGAATTGGTGATCTCGTCCTCCAGCTGTGTGGCCTGGGAAGTCTCGGCTCCCTGAGGCCTCAAAGAGCCTGGGTTCTCTTCCCAGGTGACCAGGAACAACACCGGCAAGCTGTCGCACCAGCTCGAGGGACAAAAGCTCTGCCCCTATAATGGGTTGAAACTGGGGCCAGGACCTCCCTGGAGGAAGGCAGCACAGAGGTCGGGGGTGTCTAAGCGGGGCCGCAGGATACAGACGTGCGAGATCCACCCCTTGGCCGGGTGCAGACTTGTGCGTCCGCTATACCCCATCTGCACGGTGGGGAGCGGTAGCCCCGTCTCCTGAAGCCGGCGGGGCTGGAGTGAGCTCTCCCACGGAAGACCCTTAGCAGGGCACCGGGCGCTACCCCGTGCTCCATACACGCTAACTGGCTCCATGGCTCTGGAAGGGGACGGCGTGGAGAGGCCCTGACAGGTTCATTTTTCCACCCCCGCCTGAAGAAGCCCAATTGCAGCAGTTGCAGGAAGGAGGTAAAAGACCAGCCGCCCCCGCACTGAGAAAGGAAGCAATTGGGGAAGGCGGCTGCCAAAGGCCTGGCAAAGAGAGCCGGGCGGAGGGAGGGATGTGAGGCTGTGGGCGTGTCCCCCTCCGAAGCTGCCAGCATGGGGTCTGGCCTGCGGGGTCCAGGAAGGAGCAAGGCTCGAGCCCTTGCACAGGGGTTTGGAACCGGAACCAGGGCCCAAGAACTCAGATGGGGGAAAAATCCTCTATCTGCCTTTCTCCAGCACCTCACGCGTTCCCTTCTGTTGTGCATTTACGCAGCAGACCCCGGTCATCAACAGAGCCTGGGACTTTATTCCCAGTTAAAAAAAAAATCGGAGGTCTTTGCATGTCATATTGAAGCAGCTGCAACTATCTCAAAATGTCATTTCTCTCGTTGCTACTTCAAAGTGACAGAAGTTCCAGACCGGCCGCTAGATTGTATTCTTGTATTCTTTAATGCGTCTATAAAGAAGCCCAGGTAATTGCTATATTATTGCAGAAGTCTGTTTAATGTTGTGGTAACTGTTTTAGTACAGTTGGTTATCTTGCAAAGCTGTGTATTTTATGCTATGCAGGGTTAAAAACATTGTTCTTAGGAGGGGTCCGAGGGCTTTATCAAACTGTCCAAGCAGTTGGTGGCACGAAAAAGGACAACCCACCACCCCTTAAGGCACGGTGGAGTGTTTACTCAGTTTCATGTTGGCTTTTGGTATGAGGGATGGACGTCCAGGAGGGAGGGGACCTATTAAAGCTGGGTGCACGGGGACACCCAGGCCATGCCCCAGACCAGACACAGCGGATGTGGGGCGAGCCCTCTCTGCTCCAGCCATACTGGCTGCCTGGCTGACCCGCTCTGCCTCAGGACCTTAGCACCTGCTATTCCCTCTGCCTGGAAAGTGCTTTTCCCAGATACGTGCATGTCGTGCTTTCTCCTTTGAAGGAGTTCTCTGCTCAGACGTCTCCTCCTGGGAGCAGCCTTTGCTGGCCACGCTGTCTCGAATATGCCTGGTCTTCCTCACTAACCCATTAGGCCATCTTTGTTAGTTCCCAGAGCATGGTTGCCACCAGAGACCATGTTTCACAGTGCTGTGCTGATGGCTGGTGCCGTGTCCCCAGCTAGACTGTCAGTTGCAGGAGGGCAGGGACGTTACACCCAGAACAATGTCTGGCACAAAGTTCTCATTTAACGTGCGATGAACAAGTAAATGCACTGGTACATGGGATGTGTCAAATCTCTTGGCTAGAAGGACAGTGTCTCTTTTGCTTTGAGCTAATCTGGTATCCAAGAATCCTTTTCCCTCTGTTTTGACATTTCTCCCTTATGTAATTTTTTTATTGAAGTTCACGTAAAACAAAATTAACCATTTTAAAGCAAACGATTTATATACATTTAGTAAATTGGAATGAACATTTAGTACATTCACAATGTTGTGCACCTACCATCTCTAACTAGTGTCAAAACATCCCCGTCACCCCTAAGAAAACCCCAAACCTGTTAAACACCCTGCATCCCCCCCTACCCCCTCCCCCAGATAACCACCCGTCTGCCTTCTGTGTCTGCGGATTCACCCATTCTGCGCGCTTAGAAATGGGGTCATCCCATATGTGGCCTTTCGTGGCTGCCTTCTTGCACTTGGCGCAGCATTTTAAGGCCCGTCCACGCTGTAGGATGTAGAGCACTTCATTCCTTTTTATAGTGAATGATATCCCATCGTGCGGATAGATCGCATTTTGCTTATCCATGCATCCACTGGCGGATGTTTGGGTTGTTTTGGCACCCAAGGATATTAAGGGGAAAAAATCAGATATTCAGATATCAGGTACTTAATTCACAAGCCCAGGAATGAGGGGTACTGTCCTTCTGGAACATTCATCCAGCCATCATTGAGATCAAGGTGGAATTAGCCCAACAGACGTCGCCTTAGCGTGTCAGAGAGGAACACGTTCAGAACTGCAAATGACGCAGCGTGTGCGCCCGCCACTGACCGGTGCACCGGGGGGTGGTCCCTCCTGTTCTAAGAGGGCACCTTCGTTGGACAATGCAGGTGAAAGAGCTATAAAACTCTCGATTCCGGATGACTCATCTCGTGACCTCTGTCACGACACACCGGGAGCCAACCCCACGTCCTCGGCGCTGCTCTGACCTTTCTCCCGAGAGCCGAGTCTGTGTCCCAGCACAGCGCCCAGGTCCCCAAGCCCCGAGGACTCCCCCACACACAGGCTACGTGTCCCAAATGCCCCTCAGAGTCTTCCCGCCCCGAATGAGTTTAGGTCACGGCACCACAGTCGCGCTATGGCCGGGGATGGAGAACTCTAACTGTGGTGCCTTCTCCCTCCCTCCCTCCCGGACGCCTGGCTTAGTCGGTCACCGCGGCGTGTTAGGGAGGCAGAGACCGCATCCTCAGATCTGCTCTTTCCTTTCTGTTCCCGGCATCGCTGTGGGTCCAGCCCCTCATCGTGTCTCACCTGGACGATTTTTATGGGAATCTCAACGTCTTCTTGCCTCCTGCCTGGGAACAATTCGTCCTTTCCACTGTACATTTGGTGGTCTGGACTTGGGCGTAGGTTTTGGATTTTTGTTTTTTTTTTAATATAAAGGACAAAAAAAGAGTCACCAACTTTAACTAACATTTTATTTTGCAAAATAAAAATGTCACAAAAAGAGCCACTCACCAGTATCAACAGCCACCACCACTTGATGAAAAAGAAACAGTCACACGAAATGGATTCGACGCCCCCGCATGAACGACAATCTTTAGAGCGAAACCTCACGGTGCCCTTCTTTGTCTCGTTCCACCTGAGACCACACAGCTTTTGCCCCAGGCTGGGCTGGGGAAGGGACGGGCGTTTGGAGCCAGAGCCCACGGGGTGAAAGCCACCGTCTAGCCAGGACCGCTGTCTTTGTGAGTAGAGATGAACAACAGAAGGATAAGACCACAAACCAAGGTGACAAAAGGAAAAAGGGGCAGGGTGAGA
Source organism: Avahi laniger (assembly GCA_963575035.1). Classification (NCBI taxonomy): domain Eukaryota; kingdom Metazoa; phylum Chordata; class Mammalia; order Primates; family Indriidae; genus Avahi; species Avahi laniger. The sequence continues at coordinate 15,672 of CAUYSK010116196.1, forward strand.
GAAGAGGAAGTCGTCCGGAAACCGAAACGATGGGATAATCCTGTGGGAAATGTCACGGGGAACCGCGCGGGGGAAGCCCGAGCGCTGAGAGCAAACGGGAGCTGCAGGGGAGAAAGATGAACCGATGAAAACGCCGTGAGTGGGCGACACCGTGACGGCGTCCCAGCGACCGGAGAACCTACAACTGCCAGCGAAAACCAAGCGCCAAACAGGACGACCGAAAGAAAATCTCTTGCTGTTTAAAAACAGCAATAGCATCTCTTCTGAAACCACAGCTCGCTCACACACGCAAACTGGGAGCCGGCGGCAGAGGATGGGAGAAGGTTCAATGTCACGCGGCTCGTTTTGCAGACACCGTGTCTTTCTGACCTTGGTCTTGAGTATTCCTTACTGAAAGGCTCACGTTCGTCCGTGCGGCTGAAACCGTGTGACACCCTTCGCATCCCGAGAGGGAAGAAGCAGAAACCGGTCTCTGCCTGAGAAGAGCACGACGTAGCAGGCGTTTTTCGGACTTTAAGGCAGCAAGTGGGTCGTTCTATGTGGGTAAAGCCACCCAGCACCAAGTCACCCAGCCTCGGGTCACACTGTAGGCGCAGGAGAGAGAACGCTGGAACTTCTCGTTTTTTAAGAGTCTAAGTCCTTCTCTCTCTCTCTCTCTCTCTCTCTCTCTCCTGCCCCAAGGACTTATATTCAGAAATCATCCCGGGCATTTGGGGTTCAGATGTACACATCCCCGGGGCAGCCCCAGGCCCCCAGCCACCTGTCACGACTATGCATTCCTGGACACCCGTGCTCGCAGCCCGGCGCTGTTTCTCCGAGCCGTGTGCCCTCCGGGCCGGGCCGTGCGTGGAGGGGCAGCTTCCTCCAGAGGGAAGAAATGATGTCACCTTCCGTGTGCACCGCTCACAACCAGCCGACCCTCCCTTTGGAGAGCCACGTGTGCTGAAGCGACACCGTTACAATCGTCAAAGGTCTTTTGCATGGCCAAAAAGCGGAAGTGGCGCGAGTCCGTCAGCGAACGAACGGGCAAACAGACCACAGGCCGTCGGCACGAGGGCGCGTTGCTCGGCCGGATCAAGGAACGGGGCTGCGACAGGTGCTGAGCACGGGCGGGCCTGGAAGCTACCACGAGGAGTGGAAGCCGCGCACGGAGGGCCACATGATGCATTGCTCTGTTATGTGACGTCCAGAGCAGGTGAATCTGCAGGGAACGTGAACAGAGGTTACCAGGGCCGGAGCAGGGGACCGACCTTCTGTTTGCGATGATGAGAAAGTTCTGGAAATAGACTGTGGGGACGGCTGCACAACTTTGTGAATGTTCTTAACGCCACCGAATGGTACACTTAAAAACGGTTAAGATGGTGATTTTTATGTCATGTATATTTTACTACAATATTCAAAAATGGAAAAAAAGAAAGGGGCCCTCCTCCCTGCGGCATGTGGAAGTCCCCCCTTCCGAGGGTCCAGACCCGGATTGTGTTCAGGTGACGTAGCAATTCAGGATTTCAAGCTGAGCAGGAATCTAGCACCTGAGGTTTGCTTTTCGGTGGCATTTGATGACATTGGTCCTCCATGGTGGACCTCTAACGTCGGGGACCAAGCATTTTCCACCTTCGTGGCTGGCTGCCCCCTGTCCGTGCGGGTGACAGTTCACGGTGAAGTATCTCAGATGCCGTGTGAGTGTCCTGGGGCTGCTGTAACAAGTGCCGCAAACTGGGTGGCTCCAAATGACAGACATGTGTCCTCTCACTGTTCTGGAAGCCGGAAGTCTGAGATCGAGGTGTGGCCCTCGGAGACTCTGGGCAGAATCCTTCTCTGCCTTTCTGGCGTCTGGGGGCTGCCAGCAGTCCTTGGCTCTCGGCATCACTCCGGTCTCTGCTCCTGTCACCTGGCCTTCCCCTCTCTGCACCTCTCCTCCTCTTATGAGGACACCAGTCATCCTGGGTTTAGGGTCCACCCTGGTGACCTCATCTTAACTTGAGCATTCTGCAAAGACCCTATTTCCAACTAAGGCCCCACTCACAGGCGCTGTTCTGGGGCTTGACACGCATTAAAAGTCAGTTCATTAATCCCCGCAGCAGCCCGGGGAGGCAGGCTTGTGAAACGTCGCCCGTTTACAGATGAGGAAACCGAGGCACAGAGAGGTTAAGTAACCTGCCTGAGAACATACCCTCCCTTAAGCTCCGCCCTTCCAGGAGGGAAATATTTGTCCCCTGTTTACAGTCAGGCTAGACTGTTTGCTAGAGATGATCTGGATCCAGATGGACGGGTTTGAGCAGGGGAGGTGCTACGGTTCGAATGTCTGTCCCCTGCAAAACTCACGTTGAAATTTAGTTGCCGTTGCGACGATGTTGGGAGGCGGGACTTTTAAGGAATGTTTAAGTTATGAGGGTCCCTCACGAATGGACTAATGTCGTTATCACGGGAGTAGGTTTGACCCCTCGTGTGTGGTCTCTTGCTCTTTCTCTCCCTCTCCCTCCCTCCTCCTCCTCCTCACCGGGGAGGAAGAGAATGTCCAGTGTCCCTGCCTGCCTGCCGTCACATGGCCCCCATCAGCGTGGGGCCCGGGCACATCTGCTTCCTCCCACCCTCCAGCTAGAAGGCTGCGGGGCACAGCGATTTTCGGAGCACACAGGGCTGGCGAAGGCTCATGCCGTGGCAGGGCAAAAGCCAGACGGGCACGGTGTGGAAGCCCCCGGGGCCACCGTGGCCTGCGCCCACCACATACCCAGGGCCACGGGACTCCACTCAAGCCCCGATGGGCACTAAGAGAGAGTGGCCGGCTACGGGTGCCCTTGGGTGCCTGAACTCCTGCTGAGCCCCCTTGCCCCCCAGTGTGGGTTGACAAGAACCTTCTGGAAGGCAGGCTCGGCACCCCCCAACCACCCAGCCTGGAGCCAGGCAGGGAGAGTGATGGTGGTCAGAGAGGCGGCCGCTGCTTAGCCGACTTTGAACTTGAACTATTTTGAAATCCAGCTCATAAATTTCCAGCCTGGCCCGGGGCCTCACCTAAGGTCTGGGTGTGGGTTTGCAGAGGGGCCCGGGGTCCGCAGCACAATGCGGCATTTACAGCCCCGCTGTTAGTCGCTACGTGTGTGTGTGTGCGTGTGTGTGCGCGTGCGTGCATACCTGGGGACAGAGTGTTTGTGGATGGTGCCAAAGGGAGGGCCCCGCACATCTGGAAAGTGTCAGGTTTATGCTCAAAGCCACGGGCCTGGGTCAGCCGAAAGCGCATGTCTGCTCCCGGCCGCAGCTGTGCAAACTCCCGCTGCCCGGGCTCCGCTGTGCTCATGCCGAGTCCCCGCAGAGACAGTGGCCCTTTGTCAGACTCCTTTCCAACCCCCCTCTCGAAGCCACTGGCCTGCCGCCGGGCCCCGCCACAAACAGCTGTGGGGCAGCATTCATCCCACCAGGAGAAGGAAAACGGCGCAATTTAGGGTCCCACGTCTACGGCTCATCCAGCGGCCTGCACCTCTTCCCGCCCCTGAGACCTCCGCGTCAGCCGCCCAGACACCGCCACCCGCCATCTGCCACCCCGGGGCCACAAACACCCACAGCAGATGCGACTCTTCCCCGCAGGGTTGGCGCTGCTGCGTGTGTGTCATCGTGGGTGTCGCTCAGAAAATCCACTCCCTGTGGATGTGGTTCCGGTTGTGTGTTCGGAGGGGGATAGGAGCAAAGCCTTGTATGTGCATGTGTGTGTTTGTGCGCGTGTTTGCGTGTGTACGTGTACATGTGTGTGCGCGCATGTGCACAGACACAAACGTTCATGCATGAGAGGTGGGAATCGTTTAGGGATCGATGGGAGAGAGCCGACGCCGCCTGGGCCTGCCCCGGAAGCAGACCCCAGCAGTGTGTGGGGATGTGGTCCCAGGAGCAGGGCGGGGCATACGACGTTCTGCATCTGCCACGCTCGACCCTGCCACGGCTCCGAAACAACCTTAGGAAAGCAGCCTCAGAACTGTCCCCAAGGAGGATGACAGGGGACATTGCCACTGTGGGCTCCGTGGGTGTGAGCCCCACCCCTACGCCTGCGTTTCCCATGCACGGAGACCACGCAGGGTGCCGCAGGTGCGACACGTGCCACAGCCTCCGGGAAGCCCCAGGGAGGCAGCAGGAGGTGGGAGGATGTGGACCGACGGGGGGCCGGGGACATGGGGGCAGCCCAGGGCAGGGCCCGTCTGCTCGGCTTCGTAACTGATACTGTTACTAAATGTCAGTTTTCATCAAGCACTCGCAAGGTATCGGACAGGGCACTAAGGACTTCACACAATTATCTCGTTGTATTCTTCACTGTGACCATGGTTGGTTCGTGCTGTGCTTTGTGTGAGAGCTGCATTCATCGAATCGCCTACAGGGAAAAA
>CAUYSK010116199.1:0-23713 GCA_963575035.1 Avahi laniger
TGTTTGAGCCCAGCAGTTTGAGGTTGCTGTGAGCTAGGCTGACGCCACAGCACTCTAGCCCAGGCAAGAGAGTGAGACTCTGTCTCGAAAAAATAAAAAACAAAACAAAACAAAAAAGTCCGTTAATCATTCTGTCTCTACAACTAAGATGGAACCTAAGTCTCTTAATCATCTTTTCACACCCAGTATTTAACAAAGAACCTGACATATAGCACATATGTAATAAATCATCGCTCCTTCTGACCATGAATAACCAGTTTGATTTATTTTTTGATATATGTTCTAATGCTTTTTTTAAACTGCTTCGTTGAGATATAATTCACATACCATACAATGGTATATTATTGAATGGTATGACAGCCATTCAATGGCTTTTAGTATATTCAGAGCAGTGTGGATCTCACATCAATTTTAGAACATTATTATCCCCAAAAAGCAACCCCATTGCCCTCAGTCATCACCCCCTAATCCCCTCTATTTCTCCAGTTCTAGGCAGCTACTAATTTACTTTGTGTCTCTATAGATTTGCCTATTCAGGACATTTCATATAACTGGAATCATATAGTATGTGGTCCTTTGTGACTATCTTTTACTTAGCATGTTTTCAAGGTTCATCCACGTTGTAACATGTATCAGTACTTGATTGCTTTTTATTGTCATATGATATTCCGCTGCATGGATATACCACATTTTGTTCATTCATTCATCAGCTGGTGGGCATTCAGGTTGTTTCTACTTTTTCACTATTATAAATAATGCTGTAATGAATATTCACGTACAAGCTTTGTGTGGACATACCATTTTCATTTCTCTTGGCTATATACCTACAGATGGAATTCCTGGATCACATGGTAACTTGTATCTAATCATTTAAGTGTTTAACCATTTGAGGAACAGCCAGACTTTTTCCAAAGTGGATGTACCACTTTACATTCTCACTGGTAGTACATGAGGATTCCAATTTGTCACTCTACAGTCTGTCAATATTTATTATCTGATTTCTTGATTATAAACATTATAGTGGGTGTGAAGTGGTATCTCACTGCGGTTTTGATATGCATTTCTCTCATGGCTGATTATGTCTATTTGATTTTTAAATTGACTCTTGTATGTCACAGCAGAAGTGTGTCATAAACACAAAGGAGGAAGTTTGTCTATTTGCTAAGTCTGAATGGACATGGACCACTTCATATATTAATTTGTGAGAACTTCTGTAACAAAGCATGACAAACCGGTTGGCTTAAACAACAGAAAATGTATTGTCTCACAGTTGTAAGCTCAGAAGTCCAATATCTAGGTGTTGGCAGGGCTGGTTTCTTATGACAGTTGTGAGAGATCTGTTCTAGGCCTCTCTCCTTGGCTCGTAGATGGCCATTTTTATGTTCCCATGGCATTTTCCTTGTATAAATACCTGTCTGTACATTTCCACTTTTTATAAGGACTCACCCCTGATCCACAGCCTGATGGAAATGCAAAACAGTGCAGTGGTTTTGAAAAAGTTTGGCAGTTCCTCAGAAGGCTAAACATATTTACCATATAACCCAGCAATTTTACTCTTAAGTATATACCCAAGAGAAATGAAAACATATGTCTACACAAAAACTTGTTCAAGAATGTTTATAGTGATGATATTCATAATAACCAAAAACTAGATAACCCAAATATCCATCAGCTGAAGAATGGATAAAGAGAATGTGGTGTATCCATTCAATGGCGTATTATTCAGCCACAAAGAGGAATGAAGTACTGATTCATATTATAACATGGATAAACCTTGAAAACATTAAGTGAAAGAAGACTATATACTGTATGATTCCATGTACATTAAAAGTCCAGAATAGGCAAATCCATAGAGACAAAAAGTAGATTAATGGATACCTAGGGCGGGGGAAGGGGAGAACATGGGAGGGGCTGTTAATGGGTATAGGGTTTCTTTTTGAAGAGATGAAAATGTTCTAAAATTACATTATGGTGAGGACTGCATAATTTTGTGAATATACTAAAACCCAACGAACTGTACATTTTAAATGGGTGAACTTTATGGTATGTAAATTATTTTTTTTTTTTACAAATAAGGTTTGCTGTCATTGCCCAGGCAGGAATGCAGTGGCACAATCATAGCTCACTATAACTGGACTCCTGGGCTCAAGCACTCTGCCCACTTCAGTGTCTCAAGTAGCTAGGACTACAGGCACACACCATCATGCCCAGATAATTTTTTATTTTGTAGAGACAAAGTCTCTTTATGTTATGCACGCTGGTCTTGATCTCCAGGCCTTGAGCGATCCTTCTGCTTTAGCCTTCCCAAAGTGCTGAGATTACGGGCATGGGCCACTGCACCCAGCATGGTATGTGAATTATATCTCAATAAAGCTGTTTAAAAAATCAGAGGAAGAAAATCAATACTGGCCAATGAATTTCAACATGACTCATATAAGTCAGGTTATATAAAAACTCTTTTAAAAAAACCCCACATCACATCTTGAAATCTTCTTACAGAAATTTATAATGGTGCTTGATCAAGAGCATCTGATTAACCCATGTTCAAATGCCTGCTTATGGAAGCCAAGTTCATTCCTCATTACCTTTGGGATCATAATGAACCATATTCTGAAGCTCCTGAATCCCTGATTTCTGCAACTGCTGCACATCTTAATTCCTGCCTACTTCTTTCATGGTGAGGATTTGGAAACATTATTGCTAACCTAGATCTGTCAAAAATTTACACAAATCATTGCTATTTGGCTTTTGCCATAACATGTTTACTGTGATCCTAGAAAGGACAAATAAAAAAGGAACTAAGTATTATACTTCATTTCAGTATGAAATATACTGAATTTCCTCCCATTTGGCTGAACTTTAGTTCAGAAGAACTATTTCAAATATTAAAAAAAATAAAAAATAAAAAAATATAATCTAGGTAATCAAGAAAACTATTCATAGAACGGATGTCAAGGAACATAAAAACAAACTAGCCATTAAAATGATCTACTTCACAAAATTTACTTCATTTAAAAAACATATCCTGGTTTACAAAATGAGTAAGAAATTATTTTTTAAGATAGTACTCCTTCAAGTCATTACAGTCATGAAGGCTAACTTCAACAGTACTGCCAAATAATGACCTGGGTTTTTTAAGGGCCAATATTTCTATCTGCTTCCTTCAAGACACCCTTAATTAATATACAGTCTAAATAAATATGGCATTTTTGCCATGAAAAAGTAGCTAGTGTGCGCAACCACACTGTCACTCTCAAGCTATTCACACTTAGAAATTCTGGAGCTATGACTGATTGACTTAGTCCATAGCATGAAGAATTTAAATTTTTTATTAGATCAAGCCATCGAGTTAAGAGATATAGGTATGCTTTCATAATTATTACAGTGTATATTCTCTTACTATTAAATCTCACAATACTGAAAGCAAAATCCCTTGCATAGTAGATACAAAAAAAAAAAACCTCTCTTTACTAAATAAACTGAAATTATTTTTCAGTTATATCATGGACAATTTATGCTAACTTTTCAATTTTGCAATTAGACTCTGAACAGCTTAGGTTCATTTAAAATATACTCATAAACAGTAGCACCAACAAATGAGCCATCACTGTCATATGAAAACATACATTTGTCTTTAATTTAATACTAGTTAAATAAAATCTAAAGCTTAATGAATCAGATAATGAAAAACATTTTCAAATCAGTTTAACAACCATTTTAGACATGTTTTACTCAACTCAAAAAGCTATATAACCAGAAGAATACCTCAAAGAACAATCACTCTAGGCATTTCATTTGAAGAGGTTCTCCTAGTACCTCGCAATGCAAAAGGACAAAACTATAAAGTATACACAACTTGGTTAAGGTGAGTTTGAAAGAAACATCAGTGCTCATATGCAAAAATTCAATGTGATTTATTTTTAATCTATACTCCATTATTTGGTAATATCTTAATTACTTGGCATAATCAAAGAATGAGTAAATTTTTTAGATGACTGTTGCACTCTTTTTTTTTCATTATTCTTTAAAAAACAAAATACAAGGCTGTACCACTGTAATATAATAAATCACTTTTGTGGGTTTTCTTTTTTCTTTTCTAAGTATGCACGTGGACAATTTACTCCTACGCTAACTGGCCCCAAATAGTGGTGGTTTTAAACTATTATACTTAATACTTTTTATAGTTCCATTTCCTTCTTTGATTTCAGCTGGCAGTTCTTAGTGTTAGTGCTCCTATAGTGGGCAGCCTCTTCCACTTTCAATTTTTGTTTCTAATTTTCTAGTAGGAAAAACAGACTGTGTGCCCCAATTGCCTATTAATCTAGTGCCACCACACTGGCTAGGTAAAAATTTTAATGATAGATTGGTGGGGAATCACTGTTCTATGTTTATTGTTAAAAACAGTGATCAGTGAATAAATTAGAGATTACCTCAATCGCCTGTCTATAAATGAACTCTAAAATTTGTCCTACATACCATAGTCACTTGTCCACCAGTAAGGGTTGATAGCTTTTTTCTTAACCTAAGTGACCTAATTGAGTCAATAGGAAAGGTCTTCTAAGTACTTAAGTAATTTCCTGTAGGCAACTGGTAATTCTAAGAAAACATTACAAAGTCTTGAAGAACAAAATACAGAGTTTTAACTGCAGTATGTCTGAAGAGCTATCTATTATATTTTGAAATATTCCCCAATAAACTTTACTCCATTAAATTCTGGGGCTAAAGAAAGGCATATAATCGATCTGATTCCTAAAATGATTTGCGCTTTGTACAGCATAAAGTTGGAGTTACCAACTTTTACTATTATGGATTTAGAATACATAAATCCCATGTAATCCTTGGGACTTCATATACTAATATTTAATTAAAAAGAACACTCATTGAGACCTATTGCTCCTTTTTCTTAGTCCCATTTATTCTGTCCTATCTTCAAGCAAATTTGTCCAAAGATAAGGAGAAAAGGAGGACAAGTAGAAAGAGGAGAAAAAAGGGAGCAGAAGCTGTGAAATTTTATATTGAAATTTTTGATTAAAATGGAACCCCACTAAGTCATGAGAAGAGGTATGTCTTTAAGATTGGAAATAATTTAATTAGTAGCTATTTCTGTAATCTTAGTGTGACTTTCACAAACAAGAACATCAATTATCCTTTATTTTAGTACCAGCATTTCTGTAAGCATTTTCACAAATGCCACATAAACCAAGAAAAAATGACAAGAGAAAAGTTAAATACTTTCTAAAATTACAGTATAGGTGTTAGATGTTCATAAAGTATGACCAGATATAAGCTGCATTTAACATTGTACTGTCACCTATTTATTATTGGTTCTTCATTTCAGTAGCAAGCTATATGCAACAAAAATTGCATAGCAGCTGCACAAAGTTCTCTAAGGCATAATTTTCATATACCACAAATATTAGTTTGAATGCTAGACTCAAAACACACTTTACTCTTTTCTTGCTTTAATTTAATTTCAAAATCAGCATTCATTAAAAAGAAAACCAATACTCACAAAAAACTATGGAATGTGTTTGCTGGATGATATGCCATGATACAATCTTTTGAGTAATGTGGAATGAAAACCAGAAAATTTCATTCTAATTTATCTTATGGACTTAACAAAACTTCAGAGCTGGAAAAGACCCTCCAGATCATGAATGTAAGATTTTAAACTTGGGTTTTACAAATATAAACTGCCATTTCAAAAATCATGACAAGTAGAGGTGACAATAACCTTTATGAAAAAACAAAAGTCCTCACGCCTGTAATCCTAGCACTTTGGGAGGCCGAGGAGGGAAAACCGCTTGAGGTCAGGAGTTCGAGACCAGCCTGAGCAAGAGAGAGAGCAAGACCCCATCTCTACCAAAAAAAAAAAAAAAAGGAAAATTAGCCAGGTGCAGTAGTGCGCACCTGTAGTCTCAGCTACTTGGGAAGCTGAGGCAGGAGGATAGCTTGAGCCTATGAGTGTGAGGTTGCAGAGAGCTATGATGACACCACTGCACCACTGCATCCCAGGCAAAAGAGCAAGACTCTGTCTCCAAAATAAAAAGATAAAACCCAAAACAACCATCCCCCAAATCCATTCATAACTAAAAAAGTCATGCATCTCTAGATCAAAGGCCATTCATAAGTAAAGTTACTGTCAAACTAACATACTCTTTTTTAAAACTGAGGTGAAAATGAAATACATACAATTAACCATTTTAAAGGCATAAATCAGTGGTATTTAGTGTACTCCCAATATTGTGTAACTACCAGTTGTCTCTAATTTCAACTTTTTCTTACTCCATAAAATGCTCCATCATCCATTAAGGAATCACTCCCTCTTCTGCCCCTCCCCCTCATCCTGGTGAACTCTAACCTGTTTTGTCTCTGGATTTGCATATTCTGGATATATCACATAAAAGGAATCATATAATATGTGACCTTTGTAGACTAACATGTTATTTAAAGAATTCTACTTCTTAATATCGATGACTTTATATGTTGCAAATGCACACAAACACATTCTAGGAAAGATTCACACTTAATTACGTCAAATTAAATAAAAGCCTAGTTACCTAACATCAATCAATGGACTAGGAAAAACAGGTTAATTTCTAAAGTTTCAATAAAAATGTTCAAAACTTATAAAAAAAAGAGGGATGATTTTAAAGAATCTTCCTACCTACTTTTTATATTACTGAGAATAGCAAGAAATCATCAAAAGTTTGACCGTATCCCAGCTGTGTTATGACTTATTTTTATTTATTTTTTTTTTTTGAGACAGAGTCTCACTCTCTTGCCCGGGCTAGAGTGTCATGGCATCATCCTAGCTCGCAGCAACTTCAAACTCCTGGGCTCAAGCAATCCTTCTGCCTCAGCCTCCCGAGTAGCTGGGACTACAGGCATGCGCCACCATGACAGGCTAATTTTTTCTATATATTTTTAGTTGTCCAATTAATTTCTTTCTATTTTTTTAGTAGAGACGGGGTCTCGTTCTTGCTCAGGCTAGTTTTGAACTCCTGAGCTCAAGCAATCCTCTGGCCTCGGCCTCCCAGAGTGCTAGGATTGCCGGCGTGAGCCACCACGCCCGGCCATGATTTACTTTTATATTAACAAAATTTCAAGAACTAGGAAAAGAATGAAGAAGAAATGAAGGACTAACAAACGGATTTTTGTGCACTATACTGCATATTAGCAGGCATTTCTTAGTTGAAGATTTAAAACTTATTCTCAAATGACTAAACAACAAAAACAGTACAGGTGGCTATTAACAGAATGGAAAAATGAACTGTGTATTTATATAATACCATTCTGCAATAAAAAAGTAACTATTCACACTTGCATCAAAATCGATAAATGTGAAACATGTTGAGTGAAAGAAGCCTTATACAATAAGAGTATCTACAATAACATTTCATTTACATAAATTCTAGAACAAGCAAATATAATACATGGTGGAAGAGAATTAGAACTTTTGGTTGTTGCTTCTTGGGCTGTGGGAGTGGGGGCTGACCAGGAAAAGAAAATGAAGGAACTTTCTGGGGTGATGGTAATGTTTTATATCTTGATGGACGTATGGGTTACAGAGATGTATACAATTTGTGAAAAATGCATCAAATGGTACATTTATGATTTATACATTTTTCTTTATGAATATCTACATTTAAAAAACGAATCAAATACTGAATTCTAGTTAATAATATGCAATGTTGAAGTGTTTAGGGGTCAAGTATACCAATTTGTACAACTTAATTTGAAGTGCATCAAAAAATAAGATGGATTGATGGATATGGGATAAAGCAAAAGAACAAATTTAATTGTAGAATTGAGTAATCTATCAAATTTTGTGAATGTTTGGAAAATTTCAAAATAAAAGAAAAATCAGACTGACAGCAGATCTCTCAACAGCAATCAAGATGTTAGATGACACTAGAGGCTGGGTGCAGTGACTCATGCCTACAATCCCTGCATTTTGGGAGGACAAGGTGGGAGGATCACTTGAGGCCAGGAGTTTGGGACCATGGCAAGACACTGCTACTACAAAAAATGGAAAAATTAGCCAGGTGTGGTGGTGCACAGCTGAAGTAGCCCTACCTACTCCGTAGGCTGAGGCAGGAGGATAGCTTTAGTCCAGGAGTTCAAGGTTGCAGTGAGTGAAAATGAGGCCAGTGCACTCTAGCCCGGACAACAAAGCAAGAGTCTGTCTCTTAAAAAATAAATAAATAAATAGAACACTAAGTTCAAAATCATTTTTGTTTTTGAAACAGAGTCTCACTCTGTTGCTTGGGCTAGAGTGCAGTGGCCTCATCATCGCTCACTGTAACCTCCAATTCCTGGGCTCAAGTGATCCTCTCACTTCAGCCTCTGGAGTAGCTAAGACTACAGGCACCTGCCACCATGCCTGGCTAATTTTTTAAAACTTTTCGTGGAGATAGGGTCTTGCCATGTTGCCGAGACTGGTCTCAAACTCCTGGCCCTCAAGTGATCCTCCTGCCTTGGCCTCCCAAAGTGCTGGGATTACAGGCATGAATGAGTCACCATGCCCATTCCTGAATTTAGCATTCTATACTATCAATCAGGTCTGATGTCAGAATAAAGACTTCAGGTATGTAATGTCTCAGAAAGTTTACTTCTTAAGAAACTTTTCTTAGAGGCCGGGCGCGGTGGCTCACGTCTGTGATCCTAGCTCTCTGGGAGGCCGAGGCAGGATGATTGTTTGAGCTCAGGAGTTCGAAACCAGCCTGAGCAAGAGCGAGACCCCGTCTCTACCAAAATTAGAAAGAAATTAATTGAACAACTAAAAACATATAGAAAAAATCAGCCGGGAATGGTGGCGCATGCCCGTAGTCCCAGCTACTCGGGAGGCTGAGGCAGGAGGATCGCTTGAGCCCAGGAGTTTGAGGTTGCTGTGAGCTAGGCTGACGCCACGGCACTCTAGCTTGGGCAACAAAGTGAGACTCTGTCTCAAAAAAAAAAAAAGAAACTTTTCTTAGGAAAACATCTGACTATTATCTAGCAAAATGAGCGTAAAAAAGAAGAAAGAGGAAGGATCCATAGCATTGAGCAAACAGCTGATTCAACCTAGGAGGGCAGTGAAGGGATGAGAATTCTGAGTAGGACGTAAGAATCCAAGAAAAGGGATTCTTGGATATTCAAGAGGATTGGAGGGAAAAGGACTCCATGAAACAGAGGCTGAATAATCTTGAGGATATGTTGACGGTACATTATTATTTGTCAACTAGAAAAAAAGACAATTAGAAACTCCAGGAAAAGTGAAGAAAATTAGAAGAAAGTCATACTCCTAAGATGTAACAAAATAACAATGTGACATGATTTTGATAAATGGATGGAAGAATAAAAAAGAACATATTTGATTTTTGGTGCTGAAACAATCTTTAAACGACTCATGAATCCTGATAATAAAACAGCAGATAAGGAAATGATAATCAATTATAGACCCACTGTACTGATTTTTATGTGTATGTAATGTTTTGAATTTTTAAAAAGCTATTTAAAAAGAAAGCAAACCTTTCAAAAAGTTAAATTTTAGAAATACAGTAAATTCTACACTGGCTCAGTTTTCTAACCCAGTCCTCCTGCCCCCAAATGTTTATAATGTGTCAAGCATATTGAAGGATAAACAGGACAACGTATGAGTTCAATAGAGGTAGAAGTTATCAAAATTAACTGAGTAAAAACATTTAAATCTGAACATCTTTTTTTCCTCAATCAACTTGATTGTTATCAAAATGGTCTAAAAATAAGTTCTTAAAATGTCCTTCAAAACATTTCTTTTCTGTGGTCATATTACCCTGAGTAAGACAAAACCTAAAATTACAAATATAACACCTGATTTTCAACCAAAATGCCAAAACAATTCAATGGGTCAAAGAATAAATGGTGCTGAGACAAAAATTGGACATTCACATGTAAAAATGAATTTGGACCCCTACCTCACACCAAACAGAAAAAAAAGATTATTCATTTTTCTTATTACAAAGAGCATATCTTCCAAGTTAGCGGTCTACACTTTTACTTCTGATCTGCTCAAATTCCTTGCCTATTGCTTTAGAACATGTGTTATTTTCGTATTAAAGTATTTTTTGGTATACCTTTTAATAGGTATATGGTCACACAGTAACCACAGTGTAACTTAACAAGCACTTATATTACCCTCTTCTCTCAAATTAATTCTCATCTGCTGGTTTGATGCTTGACATGTTGTTACAGGGGATAAAATCTTTTATTTCATATTATAGTCAGTAGGCTCAAAATATAAATATCCTGTTGAACCACAAAATGTTACTGCAACTGGACAATAAAAAATACAGATTACTGATACCAGAGTCTTTCTAGTTTATATGAAGAGGGGTTAAAAAGTGAAAGAGCAGCAAAACCTAACAAAAGGAGAATGAGAAAAATTGGCATTTAGGGGAAACAAGGCATACAAAGTGAAAACATCAACTGTAACTTGGATATGTTTGGTGTACAAATATTTCTATTGTGCTCAGATACATGCTAACATGGCTTAATAAAAATAACACAAATGAACTGTATGAAATATGCAAATGTTATTCTGCAGAGGATATTTGTTTAAAAACATGTGCTTTTTCTACCAATACTATACAGGAATATACACAGGTTGAGCATCCCTAATTTGGAAATCCGAAATGCTCCAAAATTCTACATTTTTGAGCACCAACATGACAACACAAATGGACGACCTCATGTGACAAATCAAAGTCAAAATACAGTAAAAACTTTGTTTCATGCCCAAAGCTATTAAAAATAATGTATAAAATAACCTTCAAGCTATGTATATAAGAAACGTAAATAAATTTTCTGTTTAGACTTGGTTCTCCATCCCCGAGGTATCTCACAATGTATTTATAAATATTCCAAAATTCAAAAAAGTAAAAAGAAAACTAAAAAGATCCAAAACATTTTTGATTCCAAGCATTTCAGATAAAAGATATTCAACCTTATATATGATGGATATTTTTTTCTACTTGACTTTCTAGTTTTAAAATAATTTGATTCACCAGAAGTTGCATAAAATAGTACAGCAAGGTCCCATGTACCCTTCCTCATCCCATTTCCCCCAATGATAACATGACGACAATATAGAATCATACCAAAACCAGAAAACTAACACAACCTTATTCATACTTCACCAGTTTTACATGGATTCATTTGTGTGTGTGTAGTTCTGTGCAATTCTATCACACGTATTTACTTAAGTAACAACAACAACTACAATCAAGATACAGAGACATTTCACCACCAAAACAATTCCTCATGCTACTCTTTTATAGTCACACCCATCAGCTCCTTGACCCCATCCCTAATGACTGGGAATCACTAATCTGTTCTTCGTCACTATACTGCGAGGATATTACAGGAATGGGATCATACGGTATGTAACCTCTCAAGATTTTTATTTTACTTTGCACATAATAGTATCTCATTTTCTTGCACTTAGCTTTATAGTGCTTTGCAGATATTGCATTTTTTTTAAATTGAAGATTTGTGGCAACCCTGAGCATGTCTAACAGCACCATTTTTCTGACAGTAAGTGCTCATTCATTGTCTCTATGTCACATTTTGGTAATTCTTGCAATATTTCAATTTTTTTCATTACTATTATATCTGTTATGGTGATCTGAGATAAGTGATCTTTGATTTTAATTGTAATTGTAATTGTTTTGAAGTACCAACAAACCACACCTATATAAGATAGTGAATTTAATCCATGAATGTTGTGTGTTCTCACCACTCCACCAACTCGACCAACGCCCCATCTCTTCTCCCTCTCCTCCGGCCTCCCTAATCCCCTGAGACACAGCAATATTGAAATTATGCAAAGTGATAACCCTACCTGTAAGTATTCAAGTGAAAGGAAGAGTCACACATTTTGCACTTTAGATCAAGAGCTAGAATTGATTAAGCTTACTGAGGAAGGCACGTGGAAAGCTTCAACAGGCCAAAAGCTAGGCCTCTGGCACCAAACAGCCAAGCTGTGAATGCAAAGGAAAAATTCTTGAAGGAAATTACAAGTGTTACTCCAGTGAACACACAAATGATAAGAAAGCAAGACAGACTTACTGCTGGTATGGAGAAAGTTTCAGTGGTCTGGAGAGAAGATCAAGCCAGCCACCACACTGCTTTAAGCCAAAGCCTAATCCAGAGAAAGGCTCTTTCTTCAATTCTCTGAAGGCTTACAGAGGCGAGGAAGCTGCAGAAGAAAAGTTTGAAGCTAGCAGAGGTTGGTTCTTGAGGAAAGAAGGCATCTCCATAACATAAACATGCAAGGGGAAGCTGCAAGTGCTGATGGAAAAGCTGCAGTAAGTCATCCAGAAAATCTAGCTAAGATCACTGATGAACGCAGCTTCAGTAAACAATAGATTTTCAATGGAGACAAAACAGCTTTCTGATGGAAGAAGGTGTCATCCATGACTTTCATAGCTAGAAAGAAGTCAATGCCTGGCTTCAAAGTTTCAAAGGGCAGGCTGACACTTATCAGGGGCTAATGCAGCTGGTGACTTTAAGCTGAAGTCAGTGCTCAATAATCACTCTAAAAATCCTAGGGTCCTTCAGAATCATGCTAAATCTACTCTGCCTGTGCTCTGTAAATAAATCAACAAAGCCTGGATGATAGCATATCTATTTATCACATGGTTTACTGAATATTTTAAGGCCACCGTTAAGACCTATTGCTCAGAAAAAAAAAGATTCCTTTCAAAATATAACTGCTCATTTACAATGCACTTGGTCATCCGAGAGCTCTGATGGAAATGCACAAGGAGATGAATGTTCTTTTCATGCCTGCTAACACAACACTTATTCTGCAGCCCCACGGATAAAGGAGTAATTTTGACTTTCAAGACTTATTATTTAAGAAATACATTTCATGAGGCTATTGCTGCCATAGTTAGTGATTCCTCTGATGGAACTGAGCAAAGTAAATTGAAATCTTCTGGAAAAGATTCATCATTCTAGATGCCATTAAGAACATTGGTGACTCAAGGGAGGAGGTCAAAATATCCACATTAATGGGAGTCTGGAAATTGATTCCAACCTCATGGATGACTTTAAGAGGTTCAAGACTTCAGTGGAGAAGTAACTGCAGATATGATAGAAATAGCAAGAGAACTAGAGAGCCTAAAGATGTGACTGAACTGCTGCAATCTAATGATAAAACCTGAACGGATGAGTAGTTGCTTCTTTTGGATAAGCAAAGAAAGTGGTTTGTTGACATAGAATCTACTCCTGGGGAAGATGCTATAAGCATTGTTGAAATTACAACAAAGGATTCAGAATATTACATAAACTTAGTTGGTAAAGAAGTGGCAGGGTTGGAAAGTACTGATTCCAATTTTGAAAGAAGTTCTACTGTGGGTAAAATGCTATTAAACAGTACACATGCTACAGAGAAATTCTTTGTGAAAGATTTCAAATCAGGGTCAGATGATTATTAGTGTTTTCTTTTTTTTTAGCAATAAGGTAGTTTTAAATTAAGGTATGTACATTTTTTTAGACAAAGCTATGGCACTTAATCAACTACGATATAAGGTAAACATAATTTTTATATGCACTGGGAAACCAAAAAATTCTGTGTGACTTGCTTTATTGCAGTAGTCTGGAACTGAACTTGCAACATCTCTGAGGTATGCCTATAATTCCTTTGGGATCCATCTAAGTTGCTGTGTCAATATAGTCATGCGCCACATAACAGTATTTCAGTCAATGATGGACTTCGTATACAATGGTAGTCCAATAGAACTATAACGGAACTGAAAAATTGCTATTGCCTAAGTGACATCACAGCCATCGAAGAGTTTTGGGTCAACATATGACTCACATTTGCGGTGATACTAGTGTAAACAAACCTATTGCATTGCCTGTTGTAGAAAAGTACAGCTCGTACGTTATGTACAGTACATAATACTTGATAATAGTAAGTATGCTACTAGTTTATGTATTTATTAATAGTATACTTTTTATCATTATTTTACAGCACACTCCTACTTCTAAAAAAATAAAAAGTTAGCTGTCAAACAACTATGGTAAGTCCTTTAGGAGGTATTTCAGAAGAAGGTATTATTAACATAGGAGATGGCAGTTCCATGCGTTATTGTTCTTGAAGATCTTCCAGTGGCACAAGGTGTGAAGGAGGAAGACAGAGAAATTGATGATTTCGACGCTGTGTAGGTCTAACATGTTTCTTTCTTAGTTTTAACCAAATATGTTTAAAAAATAAAAAATAAAACAATTTTAAAACAGAAAATTGTTTAAAGAAAAAACATTTTTGTATAGCTGTACATGTTTGTACTTTAAGCTAAGTGTTTTGAGAAGAGTGAAAAACTTAAAAAAATTAAAAAGTTTATAAAGTAAAAGTTATAAGCCATCGTTAATTAATTACCGCAGAAAGAAAAATATTTTATAGTTATTGGAATCTAAGTGTACAGTGTTTATAAAGGCTATAGTAGCGTAATGTCTTAGGCCTTCACGACTAACTCACTGACTCACCCATAGTAACGTGAAGTTCCATGAGCTTCATTCATGGTAAGCTCCTTACAGGTATACCATTTTTTATCTTTCATACCATATTTTTACTGTACTTCTTCTATGTTTAGATATACAAGTATTTACCACTGCATTACAGTTGCCTACAGTATTCAGAATAGTAACATGCTATACAGGTTTGTTGCCTAGGAGCAACAGGCTATAGCATAGATCCTAGGTGTGTAGAAGGCTATAACCACTTAGGTTTGTGTAAGTATACCCTATGATGTTCACACAACAGTTAAGTCACCTAATGACACATTTCTCAGAATCTATCTGATTGTTAAGCAAGGCATGACTATACTTTACTTCTTTTTGTGGCTATGTAGTATTCAACGGTATGGATGTATTACAGGTTAGCCACTCATTCAGTGAAGGACATTTGGGTTTTTTCCAAGAGGATTTTAAAAATGAGGGCCCATTACAATGAGGGCCTAATGTTCATTTAAATTGTTGCTTTCCATACATGTATAGAGATTTTTGATTTCACAACATTAAGACCTTTGTTTTTTTCAAATTCTAGAGGTTCCCTCCCCAGTGAGGGCCAATGTAGCAAGGTAAATCGGCAGTTAGTGAAACTTCTACATTAGACTGTAAAGTGATATTTTATTCCAGTTACGGAACTTTTTTCATGTAGAAGACAGGTTAGTGAAGTTAACTGTACAACTAGCCCACAAAAGTAATTTATAATTTTCATCTATCAAACTAATGGTAGAAGATGTCAAATTCAGTACTTTAAACCCTTAGATCAGATAATATCAAATTACTGATTTTCGAGAAGAAGGGTCAAGAATATTTTTAAAAATGTAGTTTATTTTCTAATTTTTTGGGGTAAGAAGTAGTTATAAGGAGTTGTAGATGAAAACAGTCAAGCAGACATCATTTAAATATGTTGTGCAATCTAATTTATGAAATTAGAAGACTCAAAAACCTTACAGCTTGTCTAGAAAAGTGAGCTTACAGGTAGAAATTAAAATAATATCACAAATCTAAAATTCACAAGACAAAGAGAAAACAAAGATTATAAAGTATAGGCTTTCAAAATTCTCAGAAAAAAATTAATAGGTGTGTGTCTGGAGACTAAGAACAGGTAAGAAGGGGCAAAATATTGAAAAGATAAAATCTGAGAACACAAAACCAAATTGCTGGAAAATAAGGTAGAGAATTAGCTTTGAGCCAGGACTTAGTAGCTCATCTCTGTTTCAACCCTCAGTCAATTGAACCCTCAACTAATTGAATTAAATTCTGGAAATGATATACATTCATGACCATGCTAATGCCTCATCAGGTACAAGCAAATTTGTTTAATTATGTAACACTTCCTTATTTGAGAAGCAAAGTTAACTTGACAAAATTTTAATCACATGATTTCATTCTTTGCACATGTCCATATTATTAGTAAACATTTTATAGGAAATCCTAGGGATTAAGTGGAAGATGATTTAATTTTTTATAAAGTTTACTGTTACACTGAGAAAAAAACTGAGAAATAACTGAGAAAAATACTGAGAAAAAACTGGCTCTACACAGCCATCTCAGTTTAGTTATTAAAATCTTAAGTTACAAGTAATAAATTATTATCAATACATGCAAATGTGACTAAAAAAGAGAGTATTGATTTTGTGGTTTCGCACTGCAAGAGCTATTTGAAAATTTTGTTGCCATTTGTTACCACACCTCCTTGACATACGGACTGCCAACATATTTACAATAGATCACGGAAAGAGTTAATAGTGAAATTTATAATTCAAATAGCAAACCCATCAAACATTAAGTGTTTATTGTTGCAATATTTTCAAGAATGGAAAAATAAAACTGTTATCAATTCTCACTATTTTATTTCTGAAGAATTAAAACTTAATCTTAACTCAAATGGATATAATTAGGTATTCTAAAATGCCAGTTCAAAGAAAACACTCTTATTACTTGTAAGTCATGACAACACATGACTTCTGCATAAAATTTGACAAAGCTTATTTTGATTTTATAAAATTTTCTACTGTTGCTGCCATGTAATCCCTCGTTGGAGGAACACCCAATTGTACTGGGTTCAAAAACTTGGGAGGCCTGCCATAACATTATTTATCGCAGCTCATTATTCAGCATAAGGTGTAGCATAATGCCTCTTCACACCTAGGCATTGCTGTCAGAAAGGCTTCATAATAAAACTATTTTCACGCTAACCTTAAATTTGTTTTAACTGTACTAACACTGAAGACACAGTTATGCGTGAAGACCCCGTAAATTTTAAAAAGTGCCTGGGGAACAGAAAGGAACAATAATGCCTGGTGTGTTGTTTCACAGAAAAGAAATATTCAAGTATTGATAAATAATGAGAATTAAAAAGAACAGCACCAAAACTGTAGTTAGCATATGGCCACAATGAATTCAAATGGCTTGCTTACTCTTAACTCTATAAGGAGTTCAACTGTCATGCAGTAGCACAATGAATATGGATAGCCACTACATAAACTAGATCTTGAAACACACATCCGCTAAATAAATTTGAAAGATAACTACAACAGTTTACCACTACAACAAGAAGCACACTAATCCTCTTGAAATATATTCCACAAATGCTTGCATTTTAATTCAAAGGCAAAAAAAATCTTAATAAGCTAAAGAACTTCTCTGTACCTTATGACCAATTTCCTATGTACTTTTTGCTTCAAAAATAACTAGTTGCAAATTGCACTTAAGTCATTATATAAATTAATACATCCATGGTACTCCTTTTTAACAGAATATGTTCTCAGGCTGCAACACCACCTTGCACACATCAACAACAAAGTCTTTCTCCAAACATGCATGAAAATAACAATAGTTAATATTTAATCACACAAACTATCAATCAGGCACAATGCTAGGGGCTTTACACACTTTAATTCTCATAACTGCAAGTTAAGCATTATCATTATCATTTTACAGATGAGGAAACTGAACTGAGGATTGTAGAGGGAGTCCAACAGCCAGCAAGAGAATGGAGAAGGCTCCTGTATTTTCAACAGCCCTGTCTGTGCATAAATATCATGAGATTTGAAAGCATCAGTCGTATAATTTAGCAATTAACCGACAAGTTTTGGAAAATACTATGCTGGCAATGATTGTTAACGGGAACTTTGTGGGGAGCCGAGGGGACTTACCTTTCAAGGCTACATATTTCATTTTTAATACATATCCAAATTTCTCCCAGGTCTTGAATCTATAAATCTATGTCAATTCTGTATCTAGGTGTATTGGATATGGAATATAAATCATTAAGCCAGCAGTCTTCTCAGACTCTGAAGAAAAGGTCTAACATTTAGTCAAAAATCAGCTATTTTTTTAGAATTTAAGTTTAATCTCTAACAAGCTCAGAAAGGGGCCTAGAATTTTATCTCTGATTACAAGTATGTCTACCACACATTATAGAATCATTATTTAAAGACATATTCTCCCAGGCAGAAAAGCAAAGAGTGGTATTTGGAAAGATGAAGATTTGAAACAAAATGTGGTGAAGAAGTTATAACAGAATGCCCTAAAATATGGCTAAATATATCCAATTTTAATAAATTGAGGCATGTCCAATTACTTTAGTCATGCTGGTATCCTACTAAATACTTTGCAGATTTTGTTTCAAATATTATAAATGGGTGGACTTACCAGTTTGACTTTAATAACCATCTTTTCACTATGTAAAACTTCTTATAATCAATGACATTTAAACTAAAAGCAAAAGGTTTCTTCAAAGTTATAGTCAGGCCAACTATATAACCTTGGAGATATTCTTCGGAAAATTTTATTAGAAAAAGCATATGTTATTTACTAATCCTTACTATTTTACAAAGCACCTCTTCACCTTTTACTTAGTTGGCTTGCTATCCCAGGAAAAGCATACCTGGGGCATGGCAGCCTCAACAATTTAAGTTTCTTTTTTAAAAAAGTTCAAAGGACAGAGGCACCTGGTTGCAACTAATAACAACAAAAAACAGAAAAGAACAAAAACACCAAAAAACTTCAGACACAGGGATTCTGGGGGCAACTTAAGGCACAAGCATAAAAACGTGTGTAAATCTGATCCCCGGGGACCGTGGCACTGACAGTCATTCAACTTTCCAATATTCTTATTGTGCTTTTTCTGGTACCACACGCCAAATGTACCTACATTTTACCAACCGGTCGGAGCTGAAAATTCTCCCGATGTAAGGCCACGGCGTGCGGCCGTGGGGCGGGCCGGGGAGCCGGAGCACCGGCGCCAGCCACCAAGAGGGTAGAACCACGCACGGCACCCGCTCCCGGCAGGCCTGCTGTAGCTGGTTCCCCAGTCCCTGGGGCTGCAAGAGCAGCTGTAGCAGCAGCAGCAGCAGCCATAGCAGGGACTCGGGAACCTTTCCCCTGTCTCCTCCGCTAGGCCTCGAGGGGTTTGCTTTTCGCATGGCCCCCGGGTGGGGGCGGTGGGCACAAGGTAGTGGCTGCAGCTACAGCCTCAGCAGCCCGCCAGGCGAGCCCGGCTCCCTCAGAACCCGACCTCCCGGCAGGCTGGCAGCAGCGGGACGTCGGCGGGCCCCTGACTGGAGCCCAGACGGCTCGGCGGGGAAGGCCACCTTCTCACACACATCACTCCCCTGCCTGCCTCCTTCTCCGTTAGCGCTACCGGTTGGCGGGCGGGGGAGGGGAGCGAGGCGCGTTATTCCCGGGGAGCTGAAGGGGGGAGGGGAAGGCATCTCTTACCCGCGTTACTGAGGAGGAGGAGGAGGCGGCTGGAGCGCGGCGCGGCGGGGCGACGGCGGGGCTGGGTGGGTGCAAGTAAGAGTCTTACGAAAGGGAATTAACCCCATCACCAGCCCGGACACCGGCTCCAGCGGCAGCCGCGGCTGGCAGAATCCCGCCCCTTCCCACCACGCACTAGCCCCGCCTCTTCGTTCTCTTTGAGGGTAGGCGACTAATCATAGGTTGTACATTCGTAGAGTGACACGAATATCACCCAATCACGCTTGAAAAAACTACCCTCTCTCCACCCCTTTATCTCCTCCCGGGCCGCGGGAGAGCCGTGCCAAGTCTTCCTCCACCTCTAGGGAAAAACAACCAATCCGTGGTAAGTAACCGCCCTTGAAGGACGCAACAGCCAACCAGTAGTAAAACTAGGAGGACAGCCATTTTGCCCACTTGTGAAAGAGCCACCTTTTCCCACGAGTTGGAGCCTGAGGAGGGCGAGTTTCGGGAGTTTTTACTGACCTGGGATATTTAAGAGATAACCATATTTCCTCAGGGAGTATTTATAGTGCTTTGTAGAGGTAAAGGAAAATTTTCAACCTCCATGTGAGGCGAAGTGAGGCACGCTGCTTAAGGGCTTGGCTCCTCCCCTTAGCAGTAACGGGTTCTAAGCCGAACACCTGGTTTCTTCAGCCTCACTGGCGGAGGGCGGGGTGATTGCTCTTTTCAGGCTGACTACAGTTCCCAGTGTGCTTTGCCCCCCACTCCTACCCATTCCCCCGTTTACTTCTTGCGCGGCCTGACGGGAATTGTAGTTCTGAGCCGTGCCGATGCCGCCGCCTCCTCGACCAATGAGAAGGGATAAAGTTTTGAATGATTTGGAGTTGGGGCGGGGAACGAGTTGTCCCAGGCTGCAGCGAGTCCGTTTCACAATCCTAACAGAAGAGAGAAGGGGTAGAAGAGTGCCCAGAAGAGTTTTCTCAGAACACCATATGGGTTTTACATTGCGAGTACGTATTTGAACTCTGTTACTTTCAGGTTGTCCCATCGAACGTCACTTCCGCTTAGGGGCGGACACATCCCAAACCTGTGGCGGGAGTTGGAGATTCTGCAGCAGATACACCAGGTGTGGCGGTCTGGGAGTGGCGTGACGGGCAAGTCGCTAGTTTCTTGAGTGGGAGATAGGAAGTTGAACGGAATTTAATGACATTAAAGGAAGAGTGGGTGAAATGAGATGGAGGTAATTCTCCCCTAGTCTTCAATCCCAGAGTCCCATTTTTCTTGCCTCTCGGTCTGCTAGCTGTTAGATTGCACCTATGTATTTGTGAAGGGTGCTTCTAATACCTTTAGCCGTCATGCGTGAAGCAAGGCTTCATGTCTGTAGTTTAACTAAAAGGAACGGGCTCGGAAGTTCTGAACTAACTCCTCCCACTTATACAAACACATTTCTAAAGTCTACTTTGAAGGACAAAAGCCATAGAAGGGCTCAGGATTGATAAGAATGGTCCCTTCACCATTCTTTGAGTAACGCATCCGTCAAATAAGTGGTGACAGGGTGCCAGCTATAATACGCCGATGAATAAAGGCATCATTAAAAAGGCTTAGAAGCCCATAGACTATTAGGCTTAGCACATTAGGCCGTGGTTTATTACCCCTTCGGGCTGCGAGGCTGTATGCTTTAATATGCTGTTATACGTTACATTTGAGGTCCCCAGGAAAACTGATTGAATAAAGGACATGGAGGAGTTACAGAAAAGGCATTCCCTCCCCATGCCTGCCTGATGCCCTTTATTCTTAAACTCTTTGCCCCATCGTTTGGACTGAGACTTTCTCAGATAAATTCTAACTCAGTTTGCTCCATGGTTTTACGGAGACATGTAAATAGCCTCTTGTAAATGTTTGTACTTACACTGTTTAGGCACCATACCAGACTTTGAGGGTAGAGCGTTGCCAAAAAGGACAGGCTTCTGGTCCAAAAGTTATGAGGAAGAGAAAGGCTAAACAAAATTGATGGTAATGTTACTCATTCTTTTAATCTCTCTCTCAATTCAGTCAACTCTTCCTTAGTCACGTTTTGTGACTTTGGTTTCCTCCTTCCATTCTTCCTTTGGATTAAAATAAGCATATTTTTCTCTTTCCTTATTTTTACTGAAGCACTAATCAGTCTTTGCCCACTACTCGCGAGTGGTGTTCATGCACCAACTAGATGATAAATTTTATAGTGTAATCCTTCCGGATATAGGAATGTAACCATACCTTTCAGCCATACGATTTTGCAGATCAACCAGGCAAAGTGTGGCTGTTGGTTTTTAATGCAGTTAGGATTTCCAATGATAATTTAGCAATATAGTTTTTTATAGATGCTTAATTTTGGTTTTTTTTTTGACGTGAGCTATTTCATTGTAAATCAAATTAAGTCAACAAATAATAATGATAGCCATCATTTTATGGAGTGTTTCATCTGTGGCAGAAATGATGTTATGTGTGTTAAGTACATTTTCCTTGCAACAATCTATTAAGTCTTGTTACCTGACATTTAATAGCTGAAGAAATTGGGGCTCAGTGGAGTTAAGTAAGACTTTAAGGCCTGAGACCCTATTCAACAAATTTTCTAGCTGAGATTCATATCTATGTCTGTCTGATTCCTGAACTCTTAACCACTGCTTTTCCTGCCTCTCAAATTCATTAATCCCCCAGTATGTGCCAGACACATAGTGAAAAACATAAAGTTCCATCCCAGGATTCTAGAACCAATGGTGGCAGCCACTTCCTCTTTTAAGCCCTCTTTTGCCGTAAACCTAATACATACTCATTGTATTTAAAAATACAGGAAAATTTTTAAAAGAGGACAGGCCATCTGCAATTCTGTTACCCAGAGATACCACTGTTTACAGATATTTATCTCTTATAGGTGCAGACAAACGTTTTAATGATATACTGCTTTGGTTTTTTGTAAATTAAAAAAAAATACTCAACAATAGGCTTTTGGTATGATTGAATAGATATCAATATTATCATTTTGATGGCTACCTGTATTTCATTGTATAGCTCTAGCATAACCAGTTCCCTGCTGATGGGTATTTACATTGTTTTCAATTAATACTACTTTTTTACTGTGATAAAAACACAACATAAATTTTATCTTTACCATTTTTAAGCATATGGTACCATAATGTTAACTATATTATATACTTGTGCAATAGATCTCTGGAATTTTTTTATCTTTCAACTCTGAAATTCTATACTCATTAAACAACAACTCCTCCCCCCCAATCCCCACCCTCCAACCACCTTCTACTTTTCTGTTTCTAAGAATTTGATTACATAGTTTAGGTACTTCATGTAAGTGGAATCATTCAGGACAGTATTTGAGTTTTTGTGGATAGTTTATTTCACTTAGCATAATGTCTTCAAGGTTCATCCATGTGGAAGCATATGATAGGATTTCCTTTTTTTAAGGCTGAATTCATGGTATACATATACCACATTTTCTTTTTCCATTCGTCTGTTGACAGACATTTAGTTTTCTTCCATCTCTTGGGTTTTGTGAATAATGCTGCAGTGAACATGGGAGTGACTGCAAATACCTCTTCCAGATCCTGTTTTCAATTCTTTTGGAAATATACCCAGAAGTAGGATTGCTGAATCAATTATTAAGTTTTATGGGCAGTACTGTCATGAGCACTCTCTTTGTACACTGCCTGATTATCCCTTGAATCTAACTTTTTAGACGTAGGATTATTTAGCGACAGATAATCTGTAATTTCTAAGTTGCTCTTCAAAAAGAATGTGCCAATTTTCTTCCAACTAAATAGTGTTCGAGAGCACCCATTTCCCACCTTTTACTGTATTTAATCCAACTGTAAAACGTGATGGCTCATTAATTTGTATCTAGTTGAATTCTGTTGAGGTTGAACATCTTTTATATGTATATTGTCCTTTGGTATTTAATCACTTTTGAGTATCCCATTGGTATCTATCATTGTCTCTTAATAATTTTAAAGAAATTATTTCATAGGCTATTAACTCTTTGTTACATTTTTCAAAAGTCTTTATTCCCATTTTGAAATTTCTCTTTTAACTTTTTAATACTGTTTTTTTATGAGATAGAAGTTTAAGTTATTTTAGTGTTCAAATCTGTTACTCTTTTTTTATAGTTTCTTTTTATAGTTTATTTGTGATGCTTGGAGATGCTTTCCCTATCACGGATTAATAAAAAGTGTTATATAAAATTTTCTTTTGCATTTTACAATTTATCTGTAATTTTCTTTGATATGAGGAATAAAATAAGAACCCCTCTTTGTTTTTTTTAAAGGCTAGTCCCAATACTATGTATTGAATAATTCATCTCTCCCCACCATTGATTCAAAATGCCACTTTTGGCTGGGCGCGGTGGCTCACGCCTGTAATCCTAGCTCTCTGGGAGGCCGACGCGGGCGGATTGTTTGAGCTCTGGAGTTCCAGACCAGCC
>CAUYSK010116200.1:0-28665 GCA_963575035.1 Avahi laniger
GTATCCTGTGGCTGAGTGATGCGTGACTGTATTTCAGGTAAAGGTTTGCCTTACTTGTCCACCATGCCTTTGCCATTGCCTGAGAGCTTACATGGTATCTTGCATAACATCATTTCAGACCAAGGGAGCCACGTGAAGGGCACATGGACCCAAGGTCTACTGGTCTTATCATATACTGCATCATCTGGAAACTGCCGGCGGATTCAAAGTTACAGGAGATGGTGCCCTGTGCTGTCCTTCAAGGTGTGGTATGTACAGTGAACCAACAGCCAGACTACACAGTTTTGGGAACCAAGGGGTGTAAGTAGGAGTGGCTCCTCTCACCATCATTTTGTTAGTCACTTTGGGATTTTGTGCTTCCTGACTCTGCCACTTTACGTTCTGGGGATTAGTGTTCATGGTCCCCAGGGGTTCCGCTTAACCCAAAGCTCTGGCTGCTGCTTGCTCATTTTTGGGCTTTTCAGCTCAGCAGATTGGGAGGCTAAGAAAGGAGTCAGTATACTGGCCAAGGGTAACCGAGCCTAACTACCATGAGCACCTGGGGTTGCTGCTACGTAATGGGCAGGAAGGCCTCATAAAGGGTGCTTCTTGGTGATAACAATAAATGGGAAATTTCACAACTGCAGCATGACAGGGCAGAATGATCAGGGGCTCAGACCCCTAAGAGAGGAAGGTCTGGGTCACCCCACTAGGCAAGCACTGCTGACCGCAGAAGTGCTGGTTGAGGGGGGCGGGGGAAATCTAAACTAGGTAGCAGAAGAGGGAGTGATCAATGTTAATTATGGCTTCAGGACCAATTTGCAACAGTGAAGACTATGGCTTGGCCTACTAACCTTTTGTTGATGTATTCCTTATTTTATTCGTTATTTTTAAAATATTGTGAGCAGCCATCATCCTTGATACAGAGTGAACTTAACATGGGACACAGTTGCTATAGGTGGGATGGGGGTGGACTGCAGGAGATGCTGGTGGTTGCTTCAACATATCCCCTCGATTTACCCCCAGAGGTTTTTCTTAAAATTGTGATGTAATTCACATATGACATTTATCTTTGTAAAGTATACAATTCAGTGGTTTTTAGTATAGTCACGAAGCTGTACAACCATCACCACTCTCTACTTCCAGAACATTTCATCCCTTCAAAAAGAAACCTGGTACCCATTAGCGACCCCTCCCCACCCACTCCTGTGTTTGCTGCAGACAGTTCCCACAGTTGGCTTTCCGTGTCTCTTCACCTGAGGACATTCTCTGGTGAGCGTGAACTTGGTCCACGTGCCGGTCAGGCTGGACATGGCAAGGAATTAAGGCCTCAGGACTGACCCTCAACCAGTGAGGGATGGAAAGTGGTGGATAATGATCCCAGCTACTTTGTCCCTCAGTGGAAGAATTCAGAGGTGTTTTCCATACAGTGTCTCAGATGGTCCCCAGCAGGATTTGGCCCATTGCCCATAGTGGTGACTATTTCAATCTGTCTTAATGCCTCAGTCTTCCACAGGATTTCCTGAAATCACTTCCCAGAGAAGCTACCTGCACCCAAATCCTCATCCTGGGGTCTACATTTAGGAAAACCAAACTGAGACTCTTCAAAAAAGTTATCATGAGGTCTTTGTCAAGCACCTTGCTGAAATCCTGATATATTAATACTATGTCTCTCACTTTCTTAAAAGACAAATGAGTTTAGTCTGCCACATATGATTTCTTACTAGAAAGACCCATGCTGGCTCCTGGTGATTATGTTTTTTTCCCAAGTGCTCATGAAAATCCATTTAATAAGCTGTTGGTTAATTTGACAGTAGGCCCATTATGACTTTTAAAAATTATAAAGGATTTTTAAAGTTCAGTTTTGCTTTGTCTACAGTGGTTTTTAAATCTGAAAAGTTAAATGATGTATTATAGGCACAAAAGAGAGGAATGTACTTCATATAATGTAAGACTAATTAATCTTCACTGGTCATGTCTACAATAGGTGATAACACAGCAGGACACTCACTTGATGGAGGAGTCGACACCACAGTCCCTCCCACAGCCCCCAAGCCAGCTGTCCCCGCTCCACTCATCCCTTCTCTTCAAGGCAGAGGTTACTACCTTTCTTTAAGTATGATATTTCCCCTCAGGAAATACTGAAACATTTTTTTCCTAAGTGGTGTTGAAAACTGTTTCGTCTAAATACTATTGTCAAAATACTATCATCTAAATATTACTATTTTGTCTAAATATGAAATACTATTTTGCTGAGATAGCTTTTCTTTCTGAAAGACTTGCTTATGTGAGAGAAATTAGGTTTTGCATTCTAATGGCAAAGCATTGGAATGTATGCATTTACACATAAGCAGAGGAAAATCATTAATGCCAAATTCTTGCAACCCAATATATGTAAAAGCATCAAGCATTTAAAAATTCAAACATGTCTATAAATCCATTTCAGTAAATCAGAATGGAAATAACAAACAGCAAAGCTTTATCAAATAGGATTACACATTCAATGTAGAGCAATATTTTCCTTATGATGAATTTTATAAGACATAAACAAATGATCATTTAAATATTTATTTAATATAGACTCAAAATATAATACATAGAGAGAAAAAATAAACATTTAAGTGTCAAACAGAAGAAATTAATAATAAAAGCCCTTTACATTTTATTTGTGTCAAGAAAAAGTCTGCATAATAACTTAGCAGGAGCCTTGAAT
The DNA here is from genome assembly GCA_963575035.1 of Avahi laniger. Classification (NCBI taxonomy): domain Eukaryota; kingdom Metazoa; phylum Chordata; class Mammalia; order Primates; family Indriidae; genus Avahi; species Avahi laniger. The sequence goes on from CAUYSK010116200.1 coordinate 2,693, forward strand.
TAAGTTAAACCAACGCTGCATCATGACGGCCACCAATGCACAGACTGCCTATCTAGCTCAGCACAAAGTTTAATCGAGGCTTGAACCAACATTCTTAGAAATCTAAAATGTATGGACTAAAAAAGCTTTCTTTCTCAGTCGAATGAGATAAATCTTAAAGCTGGGAAACTACTAAAAAGAAAATAAAAAATTTAAAACTAAATTGCTAAGGGTATAAAATTAAAAAAACAACCAACAAAAACACAGTGACAAAATCTGAAGCACTAAAATGTGTTTATGTAAGAAAGAATCATCATGTTGATTTATGGCAAAGAACATCATATTTCTTTATCTAAATGCTGGGCATAATTAGATTTTAAGGTTTCAGAAATATTTTTGAATTTATTAGTGAGCAACTGGAACATACTATACAGAGTATTTCAAAATTGCTACCAAAAAAATAAGTTGAAATTCTACCAACAATATAGGTTTTTCAACATGTCTTCTTTTCCTACTGGCATCAAACTGAGAAAGGAGTAGGGAGAAAATAATTAAATGGTTTCTGAAGGATACACTAGCCTAAAATTTAGTTAAGAGTTCTGCTTCTGAATTATATAGAACATCTTGGCCTACAAATAACGGAATGGATTTTTGGAGGAAGTATCATTTTGTGCTAAAGAAATATAGGGTGAGGCTGAAGCCCGCGGCAAAGGCTCTAAGAGATTACAGGAAGTGATAAGTGACTTCTGCTGGCTAGTCACTGGATTTTATTCTCTGCCATCTCTGATTCATTCATCTTCAGACTGCCTTCTGTGTCCTTTTGGACGGAAGTTATCTAAGCCTTTATCATTTATTCCTTCAATATTTTAACATAAAGTATATAAGAAAAATAAATTCAAGGCTAATATTAAAACCTTGAATAAAAATAATAATGAGCCTCATGCTCTGATCAGTAAAGTCCTCTGGGAATACAATCTTCATTGGTGGAAGTGGAATGTCTTAAGCAGACAATGTTCATTTCAGTGTGAACTTTTGGAAGTGGGAAAAATTACTAAATATTAATGTATGAAGAGTAAGTGCTTTTGCTCTGACGGATTACTGCTTTATGGACTTGATTTTATTTATCCTTATAGTATATCACTGCATTACACAATTGTAGATACGATGCCCAATTTCTAATGATTTAACCAAAATCACCTGAGAAAAAGCAGGACCAATGGAAATATAATTAAAACCTCCTAAGAATGCAATTAATTACTGTAGATGCACATAAATAAACTATAATCAAAAGTCCAAACTGAGGTCTGCTAACTGATTTTATGTTGAGTATAAGTGTCTTTAAAGGTGTTCTTAGTTAATGAGTAATTTAAAAGAATATTCTGGAAACAAATATAAAGATTACATTTATTCTGAGACCAGATATAATACTTTCTAAACTGTAGAAGTACAGGATAGATCTGACTTCCCCATCAGTAATACAAACTCATGATAAGTCATGCTGCAAAAAATGTCTGAACCTCCGATGGACATTTAAGATGGGGAAGCAAAAGAAGTTAATTGAATCCTCATGTTCGCTGATGTTAATTTTCCTTATAATTGGTAAAAATGCTGCCCGTAATAGATAGTATTCACATTTCCAATGAATTCATACTTTTTTTGGATACTCAAATAGAACAAATGAATTAAGATTTTAATTTTAAAAGTAAAAAAGATAGATATTTTAAATTATCTTCAATAACACTATTTTTATTTTTACCCTTGGGGAATACACAAGTATAGACATTATTAGCTTCTTTAACATTTGTTAAAAAGCTATACTCTTTATACTAATGCAAAAGGATAAGACTCTTCTTCGCACTCTAACAATCTCTTCTTTATTGTAAAGAATCCTCACTGCATGCAAACTAAGACTCTGGAGCACTCAGCAGACAGCTGTGTGGGACTACCGGCCAGAATCATGGGGTTTTCTCTATTCTCGATTAGACAACTGAAAATAAGAACTCTAGTTCTAAATATTAGAAGCAAAGTCCAAATATTAGAAAAATAAGGAGAGGCAATATGACAAAATGCTTCAAAATACATGCCTGAGGTGAGGGAGCTTGTATGTTCATATTGTGGCAACTTCCAGAAGACATTTTCAGTTTTTAATCTTCAGGTTCGTATCTGGAAACATGAATTAAAAGTAAAATGTCAGGATACTTTATTGTTGTTGTTGTTATCACTGGTAAATGAGTTCACTTGGAAGTGTCTCTAGTGATTAAGCCAGTAATACTATATTTTTCACTTAAAATGACTGCTATGGTAGAAGTCAGACACATTCAAGGTATTATGATGGTGAATCAGAGGGGATTTCCGCATCAGGGGGGAAGATGGACCACAAAACTGCTAAGACTCCAAGTCTCCATATTTGGCATTTAGACCTGTGATAGCTTAGTATAATTATCTCGATTGTCAGATCAACAAGAATATTTGCTATGACTATTTCAGCAAAGGGCTAACAAACTCCCTTCTCTAAGGAGACATCTAATCCTGAATTCACTTTCTAGCTCTGTTCCCCTGGAACTCTGATAAAAGTAAAATGTTACCTCAGTTTCTAGGCAAAATGCCTGATGATAAAAATGACCCCATATGTAGACTACATCTGGACTAAGAGGACTGTGAGTGAACTATAAATAGTAGAAGCCACACTTTAGATTTCCCTCTGGGCTATAGTTCTTGTAACTGAACATGTCCCTAACCGGGCATCGTGTAACTGCTACAACAGATACTGATCCTATACACAGCATGGACTTCTAAGCCAAGCTGGCTATGGCACCCATCTGCATGGATCTCATTCTCTGCAACCTACACTGTCACTCGACGGCACAGTATGACCAGCTCTTGGACTGCGCAAGGACACCACTGAGGAGAATTGCTAATGCTGCCCTGTTAGCTTGCTGTGTTTTCTGTTCAGTATCCCGCTAAGTAAATCCATCACCAAGAGTAGCTTACTGTAGTCATATGTGGGCCTAAAGGTCTAGCTGAACCTAAAAAGAAAGTGGGCATTATAGAAAAGACCAGGTCAAAGCTCCTCTGCTTTTCTCAAATGAAGGCTTCTGTACTAAATGATCAAGCAACCACCCACTGGCCTGACTACTCTGAACACAGGCTGAGGTTTAACAGAGAGCAAACATCAACTCAGGGAGATAAATCCCAAGGCAGTATCGGCATGGTTTACTTTGCCAGTCTTTTCCGCAGGTCTTTGATTTGGTCATTCTTCTTGGTAAGAATCTCTTTCATGTTTCGATAAGCAGCTGTTTGTTGAAATTTCTTCTCTAATTCCTGCTTAGTGAAAAATGTCAGCCCATTACTAAAAAATAGTTAAGGAAAGAAATAACAAATGTGATGAAAATGTATATATGTTTTACTCTAACTTTACTAATATTTTGCTTATATTATTTTCTAATTTCCTTAAAAAACATACTTATATGAAATTAAGACTATTCAAACTTTACAAACGTATTCTTTGAAATGAGAAGCCAACAAAATAGTAACATTTTCCCAAGTACAATGTCAGCACATAACTCAAGCATACTCGTGCTAGACATGAAATCTACTTGAAATATAAAACTAATTTTCAGGTAAAATAAGCACAATCTTTTTCCAAATCCCAAAGTAGTGTCAGTATTTTAGGAGGAAGATTTTTAATTTAGTTAAATTTTAGCTCCATATTCTTATTTTTTTTATTTCAGCATATTATGGGGGTACAGATGTTTAGGTTACGTATGTTGCCCTTGCCTCCCCTCCATCCCCAAGTCCAAGCTTCAAGGGTGTCCATCCCCCAGATGGTGCACAGCGCACTCTTTGTGTATGCATATACCCGTCCCTTCCTCCTCCCTCCCCTCTGCCCAACATCCAATAAATGTTATTCTTGTATGTGCACTTATGTGTTGATCAGTTAATACCAATTTGATGGTGAGTACATGTGGTGCTTGTTTTTCCATTCTTGGAATACTTCACTTAGTAGAACGAGTTCCAGCTCTATCCAGGAGTATACAAGAGGTGCTGTATCACCATTGTTTCTTAAAGCTGAATAGTACTCTATGGTATACATATATCACATTTTATTAATCCACTCATGTACTGATGGGCACTTGAGTTGTTTCCACATCTTTGCAATTGTGAATTGTGCTGCTATAAACATTCGGGTGCGGGTGTTTTTTTTTATAGAGTGTCTTATCTCCATATTTTTAAAAGTCTAATCCCCAAAATGAAGAATCTTGCTCTCTACATATTACATACAAATTATGAAGAAGGTATAGAAATCCTTTGAAAAACAAGTCGCCCATTCCTCGCAGGCTGCAGGAAGAAGGAGAAGAGCAACACAGGCCCATGCAGGGTGGGACGTAAGCCACCTATCGAGGAGCATCTCTCCACCCCACAGAAGGAGAGGAGATTTCTTATTATCACAGATATTTTAGTACCAAAAATGGAAGAATCTCAGTGCCCAGAAATGATCAATCTTTAGAACATATGTTGGCTTACACATTAAGAAAAAATAATCTGAATCTGTAGTTATTTAACGTTTATCTCAGTCACATTTGTTCTCTATACCGTATGTATCGGTTAATTGGACATGAATAGACAAATCCCTCAAACATAGTCTTCTGACCTTTTCAGCCATTCTCAGCTGCTCCTGAACCCTGAGTAGATCATGTTTGGCCGTTGCCAGATTCTCCTCCAGTGACTTCTGGTTTTCTGTCTTGTCATTAAGTGTCTTCTGAAACTCGCTCTTTAAAGCAGCAACTGTGTTTTCCAAGTCACTCAAGTCTTGGGCCTTTATAAAATCCTATGAAAAATGAATACATGAACATAATTTCATGTTGACATCCTAAATAACAACTGTTTTAGAGTGGTGATTCAACATCAGAGGAGATGAAGAAATGATGTGTGTGCACACCAGCCTCCCTCACCAGCCAGGGTAAGCGCCGGCCCTTTCAGGGCTGCCCGCAGGCCTAGCCTGTTGTCAGCCCCTGGTGTGCAGTGTCTTGCACATGGCAGACACTCAGTAGTTGCTGAATTCCAAATATATAAAATATGATTTATGAACTGCTGGTATTCCACTCTAAGAGGAATGGAGAGAGGTGAGATCCTAAATTTGACAACATTGTGTGTACCAGAGTTGAGCTGGCAAATAGGTTTCACTTTGAAAAGCCAAGTTAAAAAAAAAAAATCCTGATAAAGAATTTTGAATTCTCCAAAATGATATAGACGGAAAAATAAAAATAATACAATTTATACCAAAAATTTAATAGACATATGTTTTAGTCACTATTTATAAGAAAATACCATGAGAGCATAATTAATAACTGATTTTACGGTTTTCTAAATTTACTAGACTTTGAGTTTTTCATATTAATGAGACGCACATTGTTGCATACTCTGACAACTGCAGCATAATGTAAGCAGCTGCATCTCTATCCGGGTATTGTTTTTGACTAGATGAGATTCATGAGAGAAAAAAGCCTTGTGTTGGTATGACAGGAAAATGGCCTATACTTGGTAAATATGTATATGAAGCAGTACTTTCAACAAAAGAAAAAATCCTTGCTCAATTTTGAAATCTGGTCTCTTTAAAAAACATTTTATTTCACTACAACTGATGAAGGTATGTATCCATTTTGCTTTTACATCGAAAATCTTAAAGTAAAATTGGAGCAAACCCCAAATGGCTTTTAAACAAGTTCATCATCCAAAAATGTTTGCAATTGTTTTACTTTTGAGAAATTATAATGTTCTGGGACATTCAGCTCTGTTTTGTAAGTCTATGGTCCTTGGCATATGATGATTGAAAATCATAGGTATTTTCCTTTTTTTTTTTTGTTAGCCATACAAGAAGTATCCCCCTACTTAAAAAATATCTATAGATGAAATGGTGAACAGTACAATGTCTGAGATTTGCTTCAAAAAACATGGGAGGAGGGAAGAAGAAAGTAGAGGTACAGTTGAAACCAGACTGGCCATGTACTGATGACTGGCGAAGGGGAGTAATGAGTACACAGGGGTTCATTATACTGTTCTCTCTACTTTTGCATATGCTTGAAATTTTTCATAGAAAAAAGTTTAACAAAAACCTAATGAAGTAAATGTTTGGAAATGTTTAGCAGACATTTTATGATGACAGTACAACCAGTAGCAAAGCCAATGCTGCATTTAAGTCACCCAAATGGTCTCATTCACATGAAATCATATTACAGCATCCACACTCAATGGAAAGGCCACAGGGGACAAAACTGTGCACACGATGTCAGTCACTACACTCAGACGAGCCTGGAGAACTGCAGCACTGGATTTCGCTGTATTGCACAGTGCTGCCAGATACAGATGGATCTGAAGAGTCATAACCAGTAAATGCATGCCATTCGTCACACTCATCAGAGGCCAATTTACATAATGTTCAGTCTAATAAAAGCCCAAACATAAATCCGTTAACTGAAAACTTTTCCTTTCTTCATTTCCTTTTTTCCACTGTAACTGGATGTCAAAGTAAAGGGGAAAAACTTAAAAAAAAAAAATAAATTTAAGAATATCTTGCATACTGGGGAAATGCCATGACATGTTAGGCAAGTGAGCTGTGTATCTGCCCCCTCTGCCCTAGAGGAGGGACCGAGGGAAGGGCACTGGCTCTCACCTGGCCTTTCCTGGGCAAGGATGTCCCAATGCAGGACAACAGTGGCATCTGTCTCAGGGAGTGGCAGGGGGTAGGGTATAATGAACAGTAACTAAGACTTAATGTTAAGTTTATAACTTTATTCTACTTGGAAAATGGGAAAAGATAGCTAAGACTATCTTCACCTTTTGATTTCCTTGATCGAGCTGTAAATCTTGCAGTGCTCTTTCTAGTTTTGATTTCTCATCCAGCGCATTTGTAGCCTATAATGAAGTTTAAACAAAACGCATTCAGTATTTAATCTGTATGTAGCTGTTTCAATAATTTAGTTAAAGGATTTTTCAGTTACCTGTGTTTCTATGGTCTTTAACCTTGACTTCAATTTCTCATTCTCTTCTTGAAGTCTTGAAATTTCCTTTGTGAGTAAATTAAGGCTTTATTATTTTAACCAAAATATTTAATATTTCAAATTACTACTTGTTTTACTTAAAAATCTAATTTTAAAATTAAATGTAAATTACATAATAGTTCAAAAATGCACTATTGGTATTTGGGTAATATCCCAGTTTTGCCCAGCCTACCAGCCTCAATACCTGTGAGTCAGCTTTGGCTCTAAGACTTTCGGTTCCTTTTCTTTCAGTTTCTCAGACACCTTTCCTCCTTCAGCCCTCTGTCCTCACCTTCTTCTAAAGGCTCCCTTCGCTGCCATCTCTCACCTAACTGGACCTGCCGCTCTTGGGTCTATTCTCAGCCTACACTGCACCGCTGCTGGCACTTATCCTGAAAACATCATCTTCATCATTTCAGCACCTTGTGCTCAAGCCCCCAAATGGTTCTGACTGAGCGGAGGCCAAACGCCTTTGCTATTCTACAGCTCTGATGTAAGAATCACTTGTCAGTCCAGTCTTACTTCTGACAAGACTCCAATACACGCACTGTCCCAGGCAGAGGGCATTACACTCTGTTCCAGGTCATGCCAGCCTTCTGTCTGCCTCTGATCACTGCCCGTTCTGTTCTCCTGACTAACATGCTTCCCTTTCTTTCCTTTGACAATTCAATCTGTCTTCACCCTTCAAGGCAAGGTACCTGGGCACCACCTTACCCAAGAGTTTGTTCTCACCTACTCTCATCCACACGGACCTGTGTCTTCTCTGCTACCCTGTGAAACCTGTAGCACACAGGAGAGTATTATCCTGTCTCTGCTTCTGGAATATTGGTTCTACCTTCCCAACAAAGCTATTACATTTTTGAGAGCAAGAGACCAGGTATTACACTGCTTTTTATCTTTAACAACATCTTCTGTATTCTCTTTTTGAGAATACAGAAGTCATGAAAAATATTTATTTATATACAGGTTGAGCATACCAAATCTGAAAATCTGAAATCCAAAATCCAATGCTCAAGTAGGTATGTATAATGCAAATATTCTAAAATCTGAAATCTTGAACACTTCTGGTCTCAAGCATTTAAGGTAAGATATACTCAACATGTACCAATAAATAATTTTTCTAAACATCTTTAAAAAATCCCCTTCCTTGTTATCACAGATCATAAACTTCAAATGTTCATCAATAAACACCATCCAAAATTGCATGCTCTTCACTTGACCTTGAAAAGGTGTGATGGAGAGCTGATTCAGAGCCTACGTAAGTATGCCCTCTTCTGGTCCACTGGGTACCACTGGTACTGTGATGGACTAATTGCCCTCAGTGGACCAAAGCCTGAATCAACCTCCTCCCATCTGTTTATCCACTGGACAGCTACTCAGGCAATGAAAGGGTAGAATTAGAGGTTTTCCATTTCTCAAAATGATGACATTACCTTGTTTAGGAGTTCTGTTGTTCCACCTTCATTAAGTGGAACAAGTTTTGGCTTTATGGTTTCTATAACAGGCTGAAACAGAATAAAGACACCAAATTGAAATCACCACAGAATAAAGCACATATAATCACTGAACACTTGCACTTTCTAAGTGGAAGACACTGTATGTAAACATATCCACTGGGATGTTAGTTCCACAGGCATGAAGATTTTTGTTGGTTTCACTCTCTGTTATGTCAGTGCCTAGGATGTATCTGGCCTAGTACATGTTAGAGATAAAAATGAAACCTATCCTCCCCATATCTTGTAAAAAAAAAAAAATACAGAAGGAAAGGAAATAAAGGAAGAAGGGAGGGAAGGAAGGACAGAGCTCAAAGTCAGACCTGATATAAATCTTCATGTCTAGGGACTAGGATTTTAACCTGTGGGAGCTGAAACAGATTTCTACGTGAACCTTAGACTCTGTGAAAAACTATAATATAGACTTAGGCAAGTACACTACAGAAGAAAAAAAAACTGGCACAAATATTCTGGTACTTTAGTAATATGTATTAAAAACAAAAGAATTCATGCTCTCTGACCCAGAAATTTCTTAGCCAGAAATACGTTCCAAAGGAATAATTGGAAAATGTTTTGAGTATGTACAGGGATTCATCTTAGCAGTGTTTATCCAAAAACAGGGAGTATTTATAGTACGTCTAAAAAATGGAATGCTAAGTGGTCACTGCACATAATGAGAATGATTAGAAAGAGAAGTGGGTAACTACCAGTACTGCCTCTATTTGGCAGATGGGGAAAACGAGGCTTAGCCATCTCAGGTAACCTGTTGATGGTCACACAGCTCAGGAGAGGCACAGCCAGGATGTTTACTCAAAGCCTGTGCCCTGCATCATTTGAGTGAAGAGTTTATATGGGTGGGATTCAGACTGGACTGCAGAGATTGTCTGTGTGTGTGGGTGGGTGTGTGTATAGGTCATAATAGGCAAAAACAGTTTTTCATAGTTACTTCTAAAACTTCTTATGCCTTAAAATCTGAGAGACAATTTTTGAATTCTCTTCTTGAATTGAATGATTTTCCTACAGAGTTCTCACTTTGACCTCTGAATGCTTTGAATGACATAAGGATTTTAAATACTGGCTATTAAGATATAGATTTAGAATAACAAAAAATTACCTTTTTATTTGAAGATGTAAATCCTGCTTTTTCAAATTCTGCAATTTGTTCTAATAATTCTCTTGAAGATAAAAGCAAATATAAAAAATTATTCAATTAAAAAAGATTTATATCACACACAAGAATAAAATCACTGGCACCAACCTATTACATGCAGAGAGAACAGAGCACGATGAACAAAACTTTACCACATCCAAATGATATTTAGTTAAAAATGGTTGAAAATCCAAATCACATGGACCCAAATTTAATCATCCACAATACCTAGTATTTTGCAGCTACTAGGTATACAATATATACTGCTAGAAATAAACTACAATGTTAACACAAATATCAGTGAAATTTTTAGTCGACTCTTTCTGAGATGCTAAGGAAACTATTCTATTACTTATCATTAGCTAGCATGTGTTCAACAAAGACAAATTGATTTTTAACAGAGTAGCCTCAGAAAAATGGAACTAGTCCACAGTATCTACTGAGAAAGAGTATTACATTTTCCCAAAAACTGCAGGGTGAGACACCTGATGGTTTGCAAAGGTAAATGAGAGCTGACTACGTACACAAGCTACAGAGTGAACAGCAGTGACTACTCTTCTAAGTTCCTTAAAACATCAGCTTTTCAGAGTTTTCTCACCAGGCACCTTCTGACAGCTGCAGAAGTTACATGATTCCTTCCCTGTCCGCAGGCTGTTCTCAGCATTGTTCAACGCTTTCCCCATGAGCCGACTGCTGCAACTGTGCTGAGACAGCAGTTCATGGTGCTTGGTGGTCTGGCCTTCCTGACTTCTGGCATGCCTTTTCTTAGATTGACTTTGAACTTCACCAATTTTACCATATTTTTGAAATTGAGCTCTTTGATACTGTTCAGCTCATAAAATTTTTTATATTTCCTATTTTAAAGATGATATATATAATTTTAAATGTAACTATTTAGAAATAAACTTCAAATGCTACTAATCTGAATTGACAGTAATTATAATATTTGAATTAATTTTTCAACTGTTTATTTTTTAGTTAATCTTTATTTTTTAGTTGACCTATCTAAAAAGACTGATTGTAATACTGACCGGTGACAAAGATGCTGTAAGGAATAACTAATCATAGCCTAAAAAGCAATTTCATAAATCTCAATGGCCTTTGTAATACTTTGGACAGTAGAAAGAATTTTTAAACGGATGTTGAATGGGACCCAAGAAATCATTCAGTGACTCAATGCTTTGTTGCTACCCTACCCAAATTTTCTCACACACTAGCCCCAAGAAAAGCAGCAGCAAAGGCATTCACTAAATTTTAAGATTATGCTTGGGCTACTGTTGTTACAATTGCAGGTACAGATTTTATTACCTGTTTTCAAGTTCAGAGATGTCTGTCTGCAGCTTAAGGTACCACTTTTCAGCTTGTGAAAACAGCTGCCGCAGAAGTAACACATTGGTGTAGGCAGTATTGATGAGCTCGGACTCCACCTCACTGTGAACCACAGCCTGCAACCCACTCAGGACTTCAGAGACTTCGTCTATGGTGAAGGTCTCCTCCACCAGCCTGAAAAACAACCATGAACCCAAACTTCTGGATAAAACAATTTACCAATTTACAAAATACAACAAAATTAAGAAACCCGCATTCATGTCATCTAAGGGATTAAAAGATGACAGTGAAAATCTCTCTGGGGACTGTCTTCTTTATTAATAAGACAGATAGAAAATAATTTAAACTCATTTTTTGATATCTAATCAAATGATTAAATTGTGGCTAATTCTTCAAATGTGTACATCCTTTTTTAAAAGTTTTTTTAGTTATTTAAACATTTTTTTTAAAAGAGATGGGGTTTTGCTATGTTGCCTGGGGTGGTCTCAAACTCCTGGGCTCAAGCCATCTCTCCTCTTGAGTTAGTGGGACTACAGGTGGAAGCCGCCACGCCTGCCGCACATCCATTAATACAAGCACATGCTCAGAAACATCCCCAAACCATCATGTACTTTTTCCTTAAAATTTTCAGTATTAAATGTTTGTTACTTCAATGTCCACTAAACTCAAGTTTTCTTACATTTAATTTCTAAAGTCACATGGAAGATATAATTTCTCCTTTCTATTATTTCTCTAGCATTTTAATAATTATATGAACTATTCACATGTTAGTAAATGCCTATGAGAAATAAATGGTAATTATATATTGCTTTTCTTAGCATTTTTAATTAATTAATTAATTTATTTTTGAGACAGAGTCTCACTCTGTTGCCTGGGCTAGAGTGCTGTGGCATCAGCCTAGCTCACAGCAATCTCAAACTCCTAGGTTCAAGCGATCCTTCTGCCTCAGCCTCCCGAGCAGCTGGGACTACAGGCATGCGCCACCATGCCCAGCTAATTTTTTCTATATATTTTTAGTTGTCCGATTAATTATTTTGTATTTTAGTAGAGACGGGGTCTCGCTCTTGCTCAGGCTGGTTTCGAACTCCTGAGCTCAAACAATCTGCCCGCCTTGGCCTCCCAGAGTGCTAGGATTGCAGGCGTGAGCCACTGCCCAGCCTTCTCTTAGCATTTTTGAGATCCCAAATGAAAAACTAAAAACCTAACTTATCTTGAAGCTCCACTGACCACTCTATAAAAATGAACATCATCAGCAACAATAGCATTAAAAATCTACTTTCACAGAGAATGTTTGGGTTGGAAGAGAACTGCAGAACGATCTTCTTCAATCCCCTAACTTTACAGACAAGAACACAGGCTTGAAGGGTGGAGGTGACTTCCTACAGTCACACCGGGGGTAACTAAATCCCACAATCATCTTCCACAATCTCAGCAAGATGCCCAACAGAATCCTTGAGAAAGCCTCTGGGTACATCTCCTGCTTTCAACGAGTTTCCTAGTAACACAGTCCCCTCCTTTCCCTGCCTCCACCCTGCAAAGTCCCTTATCTCTTTCACCTCTCAGGAGGTGAAAAGCAACTGTGCCAACCCCAGCTTTATATTCTCCCTCACTTCTAAAAGGACATAATCAAGATCCAATTACACTAAAGTATTGTTATAGTTATACTCAAGTTAACAGTATTTGATTTACAATTCTTTAACAGTTCATCTAGTCAGCAGAATTTAACCACTCTAAAAAATCAAAATTTTATTTTTTTGTCTTTATTAAATATATTAACCATCTTTCTACAGTCTTTAATAGACATATCATGTTCTTGCCAATTAAGCTGTTGTTTTCGTCTGCTGGGGGTTAGGGAATCAGATTACCTAGTTTAGTTTAATTAGTTTAATGGGTTGAATGGATAACAGCCTAAGGCTGATGGCCTCTACTGTGGAGTCATTCATGGCTTCATGATGGTCGTAGCTTACTTGGAGGTCTTTTTCACTTATGTCTGACTTGACATTTAATTACCTTCCATTATTGGTCTAACCAAACTAATTATTATTTCTTGCTATAAATCAATTAACAATTTTGGTACTAGTCTGCAAGTTTTTTTTTTTTTTTATTTTGAGACAGAGTCTCACTCTTTTGCCCGGGCTAGAGTGAGTACCGTGGTGTCAGCCTAGCTCACAGCAACCTCAAACTCCTGGACTCAAGTGATCCTTCTGCCTCAGCCTTCCGAGTAGCTGGGACTACAGGCATGCACCACCATGCCCGGCTAATTTCTTCTATATATTTTTAGCTGGCCGATTAATTTCTTTCTAATTTTAGTAGAGGCGGGGTCTCGCTCTTGCTCAGGCTGGTAGTCTGCAAGTTTTTCATGGTTTCCTGCTCCTTTCTCACTTCTAATTCTCAATATGAACCACATAGGTGTTTTATCACTAATTGCCATGTCTTATGGCTCTAATCTTTTAACTAATAACACAAATAAAGTTTTGGAATCTTTAATGCAACCAGCCAATTAATCCATAAGTCCTTTGCAATTTCCTGACTACCCTTCTGAAACTTTGCCATACCACAATTATCATTATGTGCATGTCTAATAGAGTAACTGCTCCCACCACAATTCAATTTCTTGAGTTGCATATATCTATGAGGCTTAGTGTAGCTGCTCTCAGTGAATAATCATAATGATTCCAGAAACAGTTGTTATGGCCTCTGCTATGGCATCCCCATGCTGGCTACAAGGAATCCATATTCCTATGTGGTTCTCTTAGAATCCTCTGATACCTGCTCTCCTTGAGGTCTTGGAAGCAGGAATCTACAGTTTTGAGTCTCAAGCCCCTCTTTGAACGAGCAAATCGCATATAATTAATAACTTCATTTTGATGGTGCTCATTTAGGCCCAACTCTGCCTGAAAAAGAGAGAAGTAATTTGACTGTTAGTCTTGAAGATTTGATCAAAGAGCCAACAATGAAAACACACAGTATTCTGTGGTAGAGACTGTTAGATGGCCATCAAATTCTGTTCTTCCCTACCCACCCTTCATGTCCCAACCTGTTTTACCTAGTCTGTGATGCCTCTCAATATACCCTCAGTGACTCCATAGTTACACCTTTCTCCAAAAACTAGCACGTATCATCTCTGCTACTTCTTTGGCATCGCCACAGACTGATTACTACCTTTTACTAATAGTCTTTTTTTTTTCCCCAGGTATTGCTCCTCCAACTAGATTGTAAGCTCTCTGAGGACAGGAATAATTTCTTACACTACATGACACCTAGCATAGTACCTTGTTCAGCACAGGTGCCAACTAATTTCTGTTAATTACTTTCCCTCCTGTCAAGAAAAGTTAGGACTATCCTAGGACCAAGAAAGCAAAATTACTCAAACTGAGAAGGATAAACTTTAAGACAGAAAAATTCCTCCAAGATGGATGGGAGTGAAGAAAGGGCAGACAGATGGACAGCTGAGTTCTATAACATAAACAGCATGAGCCTAGGAAATGGCTACCCATAAACCTTTGCTTCCACATACACACTGTATGGATCTAATCATTAGAAAGGAAATGGAATAGGCTGATGTGCTGTATAAACAGACAAAGCAATACGTCAGAAACCAGATTTCAGCCTAGCTATGCAACTATCTATCTGTGTGACTGTTACCAAGTCACTTAACCTCACTGGCATTAGTCACCTGTTACATGAGAGGTAGATATGACGATCAACTCTAAGATGTTTAGAAACAGCGCGAGGTATTCGAATGGGGAAATCTGAAGTTGTTTGAATTTTGCTGCAGAAATACTCTATTAAAATAATAAAAAGTTTTATTCCTGAAAACATATAGCAAGAAATCCTACCAGAGCACTGCCAAGCTAGTGTTTTCAAACTGTGCCATAAAGTGTTTGGGAGGGGGAGGTAGAAGAAGAGAGGGGTAAGGTACCAGAAATGGTTCCCTGTACTTTTTTTTTTGGAGACAGAGTCTCACTGTGTTGCCCGGGCTAGAGTGAGTGCCGTGGCGTCATCTTAGCTCACAGCAACCTCAAATTCCTGGGCTCAAGCCATCCTCCTGCCTCAGCCTCCCGAGTCGCTGGGACTACAGGCATGTGCCACCAAATGGGGAGATTTTAACCTGGGCTGTATATTGGATAATATAAGAGTATTGTATCACTGTTCAACTTGAGTGTGCTCCTTGTATTGTGGTTACAGGACAATGTTTGAATTCTCAGATATGAGGTGTCAAGTGTCATAATGTAATTTCCTCTCAAACCATTTAGAAAAACAGTACGTCTAGAGAGCAAGAAGTCCACGCGTGCGCATACACACACACATAGACACACACACACGCGCGCGCGGTGGGGTAGGAGATGTGGTATAATATTAGCAACTGGAAAAATCTAAGTGATAAGTATAAGCGTGTTCATTACATTATTCTTGCATTGTTTTTTCCTGTAGCCTTGAAAATTTTCAATAGAAAAAGTTGGGAAAAAACAGAAAACGAACAAAAAGTACTTTAAATGGTTTTGAAGAGAAAGCCAGAGAAGAGAAGAAAGAATTTACGAATCAGTTCTGAAACCAAACACAAATACTTTTTATTTATGGGATATCGTTTTACATCGAGTCCATTAAAACCTAAAACCAGTTTGCTGTACTCGAGTTAGGTGGCGTGACGTTGTTTTAGTAAGCTGGAGTCACAGGACTTGCACACTTTATGGATGTAATGCAGGTACTGACGACACGAAGCATTCACAGTTACAGGTTAGCTGCTGTTCATTTAACAGTAACCCCCGATAGAAATTAGTTTATGAAAAAAAGCAACCCACATTTTGGTCTCATTTACAGACACCCAACATTTTAGTTGGTCAATGAATTCTATACATTTATTATACAACATTGGAAAGAATAAAGGATAAGGCTTACAGAGGTATTTTAGCAGTTGTAAGAACAAAATCCAAGGGCACAAACTAACTTTTAAAGCTTTCTGGATAAACTTCAAAAGCACTGTTAAAATAGAGACTGAGAGGCGAAAGAAATCTGTTGTTAAACCAGAATCTAGAGGTTTGTCTAGTCAGATGTATAAAAACGTAATTCAGAGTTCATGCTTCAGAAAAGGTGCACGCAACATCACAGTGGATGCTTGTGGCAAATCAAACAGCGAAATTTCTGACCTAGCGCAGCAGTGAACATCTGGGAGTTGTATTCCATCACGACAGAGTATCGCAGTGTCGAGTTCAAAACACAGCGGAGAGGGAGAAAGGGCGCAGACTTCGGTACTAAAGAAAAACCAGAAGAAGGCGCCCTGATTTACTTAACATCAGCCAGTAGATAAGCTGTCAGTGATGGTTCAGTTTTGTGTAACTTAGGGAAATTCTTAAGAAAATGTATCTTATTATTCTGTCCAACTCTTTTTTCTCCCGTTAAAAACAACTACATAAAATCAAGAAAACCAAGGGCAAGCAATCTGCCATCAGTAGTCACAGAGGATTATTTTTCAAGGCAGTTGAAGGATTATTTGGAGTTTCCTAAATATGCAAGATTATCCCTTTGGAATACTTATTTTCATATCACACACCATGAAACAGCTTTTACTTGAGTTCTTCTCCTGTCACCAAAATGTTCACTGTGGGTGAAATGTAACGTCTCCCCCTTGTAACAATCCTTTCATATGCTTCATGTTGAAAAAAGGTTCCAGATTCTAACATAACATTTAAAATAATTTTACCTATAATTTATATTTGCTTTAAACAAAACTATAGTTGATCAAATTTAAAACCGTTGCCTTTAAAGTGTGATGTTTTACCTTTCTAGGGGTATTTTACAAACAAATCACTTCTCCACAGATCCGAACGTGCCCACGGCCAGGTGCCTCTGCGACACACATGCATCCGTCCATCCGTCTCGCGAGCTGTCTCTTGCCATCGACATTTTCTGTTCTTTTCAGGTATTAATTTATGCAAACTGGTATTAATTCGTAAGGTTAAAGCTCAGTCTACAGACAAGGAATGGTTAAGTATGCTTAATCACTACAGAGTTTTTAAAACTTCTGGTTTATTCCACAGCAAACCAAATCTTTCTATTTGGTAGGGAAAAAAAAGTAGTTGCATTCTGCCATACCATGATTTTGCGTATGCACACACACTGTATATACAGACAAAACTTCTGTCTTTGGTGGTTCAGTCAGGGAAAAAATAATATGGAAATCTGAACACTGTTCGCAAAGAAACCGTAACAGTGGTCAAGAGTAGCATTGTCTGTGTGCTTTGCTCATTTAATTCCACTTAAAGGTTCACGTCATCTAAAAGATTTCTTGGCCAGATTTCCAAAAAATCCAAACTTCTTCCAATCATGACATGCTCAATCAAGGATCTTGCTGACAACTACAGCACCCACTCGTTCAAATGCACCATTAGCTTTTCACTTGGTCAAATCATTAGACTATTGTGTTTTCACAGAACTTTAGGGACTGAATCAGTGTCATTCAATAGCACCAAGAAGTTGGGGTGAAAACACGTTCTCTCTACGTTTCCTCGAGAAGGGCAAGGCCAAAAAAGAAAAAAGACATAAAATATAAACCTAAAAACACCACTCTCATTTCCTCATCCACATAAATAATGGCTATCCCCCTCTGTACAAATGACTCGGGTAATGACAAGTGGCCCCTCCAAGACAGGTCCCTAGCGAGAACTGGGCCATCTCGATGCTGGTGGTCACGTGTCCACTGCCCGCAATGGACGTGCTGCCAGGAGAAGCCCAGCGTGACAGAAACGAACAAGGAAAACAAACTAGAACAAAACAAAACATCTCTCACTCGTAGTATGGTTCTTTTCTCAAAAAACTAGAAATTAGACACCATAGAAGCTGAACTAAAAATTCAAGCCACAACTAAAAGAGCTCTGCATTTATAAATTGCCAGCAAACCACGAGGTTTTCACCAGGAGGCAGAGTGAATCTATGCAGAGCGGCACAGAGAGCACCAGCAGACCAAACACCGGCGAGAGGAATGCAAAAGGGGAAAAGAAAAAGAGAAAAACCATTGAAGAAAGAATTGTTTACAGGAATTTAAACCCCATTTAAAAAAAAAAGGTGCAGTTTGAATTTGTTCATTTGTACCTATATTCAAGCTACTATAGTTTTAACACTAAAAAGCAAAAAACTATACCTTGCATGGTAGGAATGATTTGTGGCATGTTATGTGTCCATATGTTCAAATAATTATAACTTTCATCATTTTAAAATGCTGATATTGAGTAAACCAAATCATGTTTGGCATTTGCCTCTGAAAAGTTAAGACTCCCACCTCCTTCCAGAAGTCGGCCTCTCGAACAGTAAGGTTATTCCAGCAATGTTTACTCAGGTCACAGCTGTTTTGTCTTGTTTGATGAAACGCTACATTTGAGACCGAACAGAGGATAACTGGTTCATTTGAAAAAAAGGGACTAGAAATATGCCACGAAATTATTTTTACAATACATTTTTGAAGAAATAATCTCTAGGTGAAGCTTTTTCTTTTTACACACATATACAAAATTTAAACAGCAATATACACATCATCACAGTGAGGACGTCGGCAAGTTCACCAGCCTGTAGTGTAAATACACACCGCGAAGCAGCCCTCCGAGAGGACGGTGCCACGCAGCAAGCAGAGCTGGCCCACTCAACGGCAAACGCCGACACGCCCCTGCGCCAGGGAGACAGTGCAAGGAAAGCAGCATGCGCTTGGATACGAACAGCGGTTTATGGCTAATGGGTGACATAACTGGTAACGGTGACTCTCGCTGCTGTGCACAGTCCTAGGACATCTGTTTGTCTTTATACCACTCCACAAACTCGTCCAACAGAACCGGCCCTGGAGAGAGGGAGAGAGAAAACAGCGTGGCTCGGAGGCCTTTCCCGGCGAGGCTGCGGACAAACGCGCGCGACGGGGCAAGAGAGGCGCCAGTACTTACACGCGCCGTCTTCGTCGTAGTTGCCGAGGTCAAGGTTAATTGTTCTGCTAAACTCTAGGACATTGCACCACTGGTCTTTATTAATAACTTTGTATTTTGATTGCTGATGGAGGGAAAAGTAATATGAATTACTGACACTTAAAATGAACGAATGCGATGGTTTCAATTGCTGTATGAATCAACTAAATACAGTTCCCATAAGGCTGACTCTTTCCCTTTGAGCTGTGGTAAGCACCGCTCTCGGAGGACGGTGAGGGAGAGCAAGAGCACAATTTAAGATGGCAATTCTCATTACAGCTCAACACAAAATGGCAAGCACATCAAAGAAACACGATTTTGTATCCCCAGAAGTGAAGCTTCTAGACTGCCACAGTCCTTTTATATAAAATGCAGATAATACCTTTTATATAAAATGGGGAGACGTTGTAAGGATTAAAAGATAATTTACATAATTTATGCAAAGCACTTCACGCAGTGCTTGGCACAAAGTAAGTGCTAACTAAAGAGGAGCTCCCATTAATGATCCCGGACATTATCAGCATTGCCCATGGCCAAGCTGTCATCTTAGAGCACATGCAGGAGCGGGTCACGCCATGAGAACCGCTAAGCGCCGCGAGTGGTCTCAAATCTAGGTGGCTCTTGTCACTGAAGAAAACTGCTGTTCTAATAATTCACAACTTGAATCTGATCATAAAAGAAACTAGAAGAGCTGTGAAGTAGTTTTTCTATTCCTCTTAGACAAGAATGTGCTGTATATATATCTGAAAATACGGTATCCTTGCATAAAGATTTAAAGATGAAATCCAGAACCAACAACTTTCAGATCCTCACCACTAAAACCGGGAACACTGTAAAACAATGTAAGTACATAAAAAGCAAAGAGAGTTGAGCCGATGGTTTTGAGGGTGCAAACGCAAGGAAAGCTGAAATGGAAGGATTGCTATCTCCTCTTAAAAGAAAACCGCAAACTAATGCAAGAGAGGGAAGAAAACACAACGAGAAGCAAAGGCCAGTCTTAAAACAGTTGATGATGCGCCTGGAATCCTGCAGTCGAATTTCCTCACAGCCAGGTCTTCCGAGTGTAAGAGCTCTTTACATTCAGGCGCAAGTCCTGCTACATTCTCTGAGAACAGGGAACTACTTCCATTTATTTTCCAAATGGTGCTAACTCATCTCATGGGGGTATCAGGGCAATCAGAACAGATCAGATGTAGACACGGATTATCAGGTAAACAAACACTTCTTATACTGAAACCGGTTTTTATAAATTTCTCCAGGAGTCCCTGTTAGTAACGTTAAAAGAACTTTTAATAGCAGTCCTCAAAGAATCTTGTAAGTTTTTCTGGACTATTACATAAAGGAAGCTGTAAGAAAGATTATTCCAAGAGTGAAGCTGGAGTCAGGGTAAGGTCCAGGATTTCCTCAAAGACCCAACATCCTCGTCCTTACAAGCGAAGGACATTTTTTTAAAGGGGTTTGGGGCAGGAGGGCAAGGAGGATGCCATGTGTGAGAACCCGAGTAAGTCAAACTTACATCCCAGATACTACCAGGCCCTGCAGGATGACATTTCAACAAAACCAGCTCCTAATAATCAGTTCAAAATTTCTGATCATCAATACTTAGAGCAAACAACCAACGATGATGGAGTGAAGTGCTGCACTGTTTCTGATGCAGATCTGAAAACAATTCAAACTGAAGGGGACATGGTCAGTTTGCCTAATACTTAGACTGGTCCTCATGCTACTTAGAGATGAGAGTAGACAAGCAAAGTAGATTATAACTGAGTAGATTACAACCTAGTTTTAGTAAGAAAGCAGATGGCTGTTTTTTAACCTTTGCTTAATAAAAGTGGAAATTCATCTAAAGTCAAAAGAAAGCAAATCTTATTTTTCTACTGTTATAAAGAGCAGGAAATCTAAACAAAAGTGAAGCTTTTAAATGGGGAAAAGAAAGGAGAGGGAAGGACAGAGCTGTGGCTGTTTCTGATGCATTTGTACGTGGAATGATGCAACACGACATTAAACGCATAGAGATGCACTCCAAGAAGACAGGTAGCTGCTGACTGACAGCAATTATGTCACCAAAATTCCTACAGGCAGAAAAGTACAACAAACAAAAAAGTACATAAAATGGTTAAATAAAGTATATTTGGTAGTTCTAAGCAAGCAAACACACATTTCATAAAACAACAATTTGGTACCTCTAAGAATTGGTGAAAAACTGGAAAAAGGGGCCAGATTTTTCCTAATAACAGTCCCAACATGCACTTGGCAGTGTTTATGTCTAGGCTGCGCTGGTCCTTCTCCTGTTTAACAAACAAAAACAAGGATGAGCCAGATGCCCCCAAATAATAAAGTCCAGTAATCCAAATTTGGTATTTTACTTCAACAACAAATTAGTAAACAGCTCATATATCACACACCATAAAAACCCTGAGTCGAGACTGGGGAGGGAGATGGGAGGTCGTCAGATACAACGGAAGGCTTGGTCATTTTGGTAATATACAAACTCGTTGTGAGAAAGATTCGTGTCACTTGAGTGCTCACCCTAATGCAAAATCAGTTACGTAGTATCTACAATCATTTCATGGGATAAACACAAATCTATAACTCAATTACTTGCTTCACATTTTTGATAATTATCAAAATCATAATTGTTGACCCTAAAGCCCATATCTTAACTAAAGTTTCAAGGGTTTGACTCCCATGCTTAGGAATCAGGTTTCCTTAATAAAAATGACTTTTCCAACAATCTGATGTCATTGATAAATTTTTTTCTCGTACCTAAACATGCTGGAATTAAGTTTAGCTCATAATAAATGCTGGGGCTCTGGAGATTCCCTCCAAATCAGAGGATATATTCATCTACTCGCTTTGGGGGAAAACAGTTTTATCTACCCAGTATCCTTCTTACCTTGGGTTTCTGAGACGTGAATCTCCTAGCAGAATGCCCCTAACTAGTAACCAACTGAAAGATAACATTTCAAAAGGGAACCAGTAAAGAGCACATAAACGCAAATATGGACAGATTAAGCTCATTCCGCTTATATTTGCAATTAAGATCTTACTTTCTCATCCCCATCTTTATCTGTTTCCATTCCAGAACTACAAGTGGGCAGTTTCTATGGAAAGGAACAGAGGGCCTGGGACTGTAAGTGTACCTTCCAGCAGTGGTCCCCAACCTTTTGGCACCAGGGACTGGTTTCATGGAAGACCATTTTTCCACAGCCTGGGGGTGGGGACAGGTAAGGCGGAGCTCCGGCAGCGATGCCAGCAGCTGCAGCCTGGCTCCTAACAGGCCACGGACCGGTACCAGCCCACAGCCCAGGGGTTGGGGACCACAGCCTTACATATCCAAAACTAGCCTCCACGTGGTAACTTAACTACAGTGGAAATGTGCAAAGTACTTCTCTGCAAAGGGAGAAAAGCGCCTGCTATCCCAGTGGAGCAGAATCTAAATGTTCAAATTAAAGGATGATGCGTGACCACTGTCGGCCTCGTATGTAGTCACACATACCTCCTGATAAAATAAATTGTTACCACAAGGACTCTAACAGGGAGGTGCTCTTCAGTACACAAAGGATTTCTATGACACTGAACTGGGACTTAAACAAAACACAGCAAATAGAAGGGCCTCGCTCAACAATAGCAACAAGGTAGATGAAGATACAGAAAGATGCTGCTTAAGGAAGATGTACGACAGATGTTTCGGTCCCAGTCGTGAAGTGTGAGCGCTAGTCACGAATAGAACAGGTCAGAAGGCTCCGTGTCACCCTTCTCTGCTAGAAGTCACACAACTTAAGTCTGCTGCTGGCAGGGGTGTCCCAATTCTACAGTTCTACACGCACAGGCAGGGTCTCCTTTCCACAACGTTCTCTGCCTGTGCCTTGGCCATGCACGTGCTCCTGCTCGGGCTGCAGCCCCACTCCCAGGGGAGAAGAGCGCGGTACGAGAGGTGCTCTAGAGACTGCCTGCCTTTTACCAACCACACCTACTGCTTTGTTGCGTTTTAAGGGCTTGCACTTCTGCGATGCGCTGTGAAAGCAAATGGAAAACCTCCTCTTCCCCTGTTAACGCAGGTGTGGCAGACGGCAACGGCACACCGTGCTAGGAAGCACTCCACAAGAAAAACAAGCAAACTGCTGAGAAACACACGTGGCACCACAGGACCGGGCCAAAGCCCGTTTGCTGAACAACAGCTCACGCAGCACTGGGCTGACGACACTGGCGCTCTGGAAAAGTTTTCCTTTTGCAGAGTTTGTATCATTCACTAAACCCAAAATCTCTAGTCTTGCTGTGACATGTATGTGCCTTCTTCCACCACCATCGGTGCCTATATCCCCATCACAGTGGACATACACTAAGGTGACAGAAAAGAAAAAAAGATACAAAGGACCTGGACAGACTCTTTGCAACCATATAACCATCTGACAAACTGATGATCATGGAGGGTTTCGATGCGTATGTTTGGCAGTGATGCCGAAACACGGAGGAAAGGCATCAGACTCACAGGACCGGAAAGCTGAGCGCACTCACTTACTCCTGCTCTGCAAGGGTGCCAGCCAGCAGCTCGCAATCACTAACACCATCTTCTGCCTAGCAAACAAGAGAAAGATATTATGGATGCACTCCCAGTCTGCACAGTGGCCTCTCGCTGATAACCAACATTGCCTAGGGGTGGGCTTGCAGCTAAGTGCAAATGACCATATGAGAACACTCAACACTCCTGGGAACAACACACGAGAGACCCCACAGCGAAAATCTGCTACACGTCAAAATGGAGGCACTCCCGGGGGTTCTCTGATGACAATGATCCTAATGGCATTCTCTGCAAAGGGGTTCCCAATTAAAAGTGAAATGAATCTCCCAGGATGCTGTCAGGCATCAATATTATAGGCATTTAAAAAAAACAGTCACCTTAACAAATTCAAGGAGTAAAGACATCCAAAAGCTCTTTACAAGAAATTAAACTAGTACACTTGTCAACACCAATCCTGTGACCCTCTGCTCATGTGGCACCAAGGAACCAGGGGCAGACCAATAGATTTCTGCATCCCAAGGTCAGACTCTAAGCAGAAAGTACCTTGAGACGGCTTGCCAAGAGCCAATCAGCGGCCCCAGAAGGCCCATCAAAGTTAAAGAAGAAGAAAACGAAAACTTTTCTCCCTACCCACCTCTTGACCCAAAATATGTATATATGTATTTCATAAACTTTAATTTTCTAAGATAAATAAAAAAAATTCTGTGTCATTTTTCAAATAAAAACAGGAAGTAAACAGGTTCTATACACCAAAAATGTACCCGCCCCCCACAATCTATTACTAGACTCTACCTTGTTGCCTTCCCAAATATAGATTAAAAACAGCAGTTACAGAATGGTATCAGATCTCTAACAGTACAGCAGCAAAATCAAAGAATCTTACTCTGAATATTCTAAGAAGTAATAAAATTGTATTAAGGTCTGACTTGAAGATCTGATAGAAAAAAGAAATAGTTCCTTTGTTTATATAACACTGTTTCAGTATAGGTCCTCCTGTAAGATGTTGTGACAATTAAGCATTTTTTTCCTTAGGTGGCACAAACGACTTATACTATAGCTGAAATTAATTGTAAATATGTAAATGTAAAACTGATATTACAAAAATAAATCTTTAACACATTGACTGCCCCACCAGAAAAAAAAAATTTTTTTCCTTGGGGCCACAGTGTTCTATTACAAAAATAGAATAAAAACTTTGAAAACAAAATGATCTTTTCTAATTGAATGAAAAATTTGTTATTTTTTATTGTTTTCTATGTGTGAGTTATATGCAACTTAAAAAATAGTTCACTGGTTCAAGGTAGAGACGTATGAGTTACGTATGCTTCATGAGGCCCCGGGCTCAAAACTAGCGTGAGTTAAATACAACTCACATGGCAGTTACCATGTTAAACATCTAGGTATCCAGATGTGCTATATCAGAGGCCCCTGTTTCAGATGATCTATTTCCAATTTTCACCAAATTTTAGTAGCTTGAGACTTTTATGTGAAAAGAGGAACCTTGAATTATTAAAATTATAAAGAAAAAAATTCTTCGGCAGGAAAAAAGAAATCCACGAGATTTTCAAGAGAAGTTAGTTGGAATCAAGAAACAATATATAAACAATCCTGTTTCCAAACATAATGGTGAAGACCCAGTCAGAAACCGGTATGTGAAATCAAAAGATGTAAAGACAGACTCTGACGTATGTCCTGGCATTCTCAGCTGGGACCACAGAGACGACAAAAACAGCCCTAGGGAAAATGCTGTCCTTTACACACAGCTACCCAAGTCAACAAAGGGTAAAAACAGATGGCTCTAAAGACTTCAAATCTTAAATACTGTGGCTCAGTTTATAAAACTGGAAATACAGCAAATCAGTTTTTGAATGGGAGTTTAATTACGCTCTTAGAACTGAGCCATAAAACTTCTCCCTCGAAGCCCGTCCCTTTCTGCACCAGGCAGGGCTGCGACGCAGGGAAACACCCAGTGGCGCGGGGAGCAGCCCTGCAAATCCTCGGTCTCTGGGCCCTCGCCGGCCCTCGGTGCAGCTGCTGATCAGGCCTCCCTCGGCCCCACGCCCCCCCCACAGAGGGCCAGCGCCAGCCGCCCACGACTCCGCGGGCAGCCGCCTCGCCACAGAGGGCGGGAGACCGCGCGGACTGGTGTTTACCAGCGTCGCTGCCATCAATGAAAGACTGCTGTGGTTTGCCTTTTAGCTCGTTCTCTTCATCCAATCTTCTTGTTCTCATTAGGTCTTTTTTTTAAAAAAAGGAACCAAGGCCGGGCGCGGTGGCTCACGCCTGTAATCCTAGCACTTTGGGAGGCCGAGGTGGGCGGATTGTTTGAGCTCAGGAGTTCGAGACCAGCCTGAGCAAGAGCGAGACCCCGTCTCTACTAAAAATAGAAAGAAATTAATCGGACAGCTAAAAATACATAGAAAAAATTAGCCGGGCGTGGTAGCGCATGCCTGTAGTCCCAGCTACTCGGGAGGCTGAGGCAGGAGGATCGCTTGAGCCCAGGAGTCTGAGGTTGCTGTG
>CAUYSK010116201.1:0-10597 GCA_963575035.1 Avahi laniger
TAGCTGGGACTACAGGCATGCGCCACCATGCCCGGCTAATTTTTTCTATATATTTTTAGTTGTCTGATTAATTTCTTTCTATTTTTAGTAGAGATGGGGTCTCGCTCTTGCTCAGGCTGGTTTCGAACTCCTGAGCTCAAACAATCCTCCCGCCTCGGCCTCCCAGAGTGCTAGGATTAGAGGCGTGAGCCACCACGCCCGGCCTAATATACATTTTTAAACAAATAAAGAAAAATCTTATCACATCAGATACTTGACGCTTCAAGTTACTCAATTATGAGTAATTAATGTCACATATCTTTAAATACTCCTATGTCCCAAATACCAAGAAAAGTGCCAAGTGCTTCAGCACATTATTGGAATGATTTCCTTGTTTGTTATTGATATTTTATGTCACTGTGAATGACTTTACCAAGCAGAAATCAGGATGTATATTTTTTCTACTTTTTTGGTAGATAGTGGCATCAAAATTATATATGAAATCCAAGAAAGAGGGAAAAAAATCTCTGAAGGACAAGTTAAATTCAATTCAAATATTTGTAGCATCAAAAGCCAATTGGATGTTTCCAGGAGGTAAGCAAATTTAATTATACATGAGTGTGTGGTTAAGTCAGTACATTTCTATCTTAACCAGATTCTTTCTAATCGCATGCATGTTATTGTTAAGATTTGTAAATATCATATATAAACACAGACAGAAAGACTAGTGATTTGGTTAATCAATGTATTTGTAAAGTAACTTTCCTGACACAATATCTCTCATATTTTTGAAATGGATAAATCAAAACATTTGTTCAGAAATGTTATGAATCTTTGAAGACTATGCCAAGAATCAAGAAACAGGTGAAAGCAGGGGGATTCCTCTCAACCCTTTCCATTGGAGTAGCTGTAGGCATCCAAGGTAATGCTGTCTTCTCCCCGCCTTACCACTTTTAATGACACTGATTTTGAAAGAAAGAACACCTATCATTGCCACATGAGGACAATGGTTGTGTGATCCCTTACTTCAGTATATTTTTCCCTCTCAAAACTGTAACTTAATTTACCCCAAATTTGAAAGTAAATTTCTGTGCAAAATAAGGCAGGAAAAAAAGAGTGAGTTATCCAATTCTTTAATGTTAGAGTGGTTTTTGGAATGTACTAGTTGTGTGCTCTGCATGAGCTCTGTGGGTGGCCCCCCCCATACTCAATAAAACAGAAAACCACCAACTTTTCTCTCCTATATCATATCTGTGATATCCTTCCTGCATAGTAATTCTAGAACCAAGCGGGTTTCCAGCAGGGATGTCTCCAGGCTGTACCAGTCTGCCAGGCTTTCTGGTCAGGATCCTTAGACTCTGGTTTAACTCTGCACTCTCCAAGCATGCAAAAATACAGCCACAGAGACCTGAGCCATGCTTCTCCATGTGGGCTGAAGTTTCCAGGTGGCCTGTGTATGTTATGATTGTGCCTGGCCTCAAAATAAAAACAAATTGACAATCCCTTACCTCCCCCAAGCCAGTGCCAATTTTTAAATAAAATGTCTAGTGGTGATTTATTGCCAATGCAAACTGCCAGACTGGCAGTCCCACTTACCTACTAAGCAGACAAATCAGTAAAAGCTATGTCAACCTTGCCAGTTTCCCCATGTATGTTCTAGAAGGCCTTCCAAATTTCATGTTTGTTCTGTTGCTAGCTTTCTTATTTGTGCACACTGGGAAACAAAATAGCTACATGACCTAACTGGCTTAAGGAAGTGGTCAGCTCTTCCCTTTGGGACTTCCCAGGATCATCCAAGTTCATTTTCCACAGACCACACACTCTTCCATTCAGGTAAGAATTGTTGCCCATTTATTACCTGGTGTGAATATCAAGCAGAGATGCAGAACTGAAAGAATTTCTTTCCTGCAGCTAACATCATCTCAGAGGCAATGTTTCCTACCACTTCCCCAGGGAGCAAACACCTGCTTCGGTGACTCTCAAGGGACTTCTCTTCCCTATTCCTCTCCAACTTACAAACAGCACCTCTTGGTTAAGGTATAATTTTTCACACATTAATTTAGCTCATGTTTGGTTATTATCCATCCTTATTATTCCCTATCAAGCTGATCTATTCCAGCCAAAATAAAGTACCTGAGATTCTTTATATTGTTCTAGTCAAAAGCATTTCTTCCTATTGAGGAGTAGCAGTTCAAAGGAAACTGCTACATGTTATATGTATATATACATAAAGAAAAGAAAAAATCCAAAGTCATTAATTCCTATTTCTTTAAGATTACAGACAGCTGGGCTGACGAATGAGTCTTACTGAAGCTGCCCACAGTGACTAGTTATCAAGTCACTGAGAAGAAATCTTTTATGTCTCACCCCAATGCCTCTATGTCACTTGCGCACAAACCTCAGAATCGTCTATATTTCATCAACCATTTTCTTCATGTATTATTTAATAAACTGTTTAGAGCATGCCTAATTACAAACATTTATTATAGAATTCAACCCTAGAAACATGTGAGAATATGCTAAATTGTTTGCTACCTAAAGTTTTAATGAGAGTATAATACCTCCGGCCCATATGCTTCAAGAACGTTATCCTTAATTATGTAACATGGGTATTTTACTGATATCTGTTAACTGCTCAAGCAGCTGTGGTTTTCTGCTTTTTTGCACAGCTCAGGAGGAGCAGCAAGTTCAGTTTCCCCTTTTTGGGGGGTTGCAAAATCCATGCCCCAAACAGGTGTGTGCAATCACGAACCGCAGTGATGAACCCAAACTGCTGCCTTTCTAAAAATTCCACCAGCCGGTGACACACGCTCGTCAAGGTTGCACAACCTTGTTTTCCACTGGTTATTTTGATGATTCATTCCCCCGTGGGGAGGTGAATTTCAGCCATTGTTGCTTTGCTCCTGTTTCTGATAATTAGAGGAATTACTTCCTCATTTTGATGATTTCTCTTTCTCCCTCTCTTACTCTTGCTCTCGCTCACTCCCTCCTTCTTTTTTCAAAAAATGAATTCTGATCTTTGGAAGGTGCTGCCTGAAAATGGCTGTTCTCTTCTTCTTTGTGGACAAGGATTGGGAGAGATGAAGCTAAAAGCGTGCACACACACACACAAACACACACACACACACACACTCACCAGAAAACACTTCAAGCTGTGAACACTTAAGAGTTGTTTCTGCATCACTGGAATCTGCCTGGATAATAAGTAACTATAAAATAATCAATCATTCATTGAAAATACAAGAACTCAAACCAATAAGCAGAAGTTGTCCACTTCCAAGCAGTGAGGTTGGAAACCTGTACTTGATTCTATTGAAATGTATGTGAAATTGACATCAGAGCCTTCCTCATACTGTTTTAAATGTCAAATGTGGCAAGTTTTCCTCTTTAAAGCCTGGACTTGATTTTAGTAAGCATCCGACGTTTATCCACAGCCAAGTCTGCTGATAAATTGGCCAAATCTTTTAAATAAAAATTTAAAATTTTTATTTTAAAAATCATGAAATAATAAAACTTAGCTCTACGAGGCATAAGAAATAAATCCAAAGAAAATTTTTACAAAGGAGGCACAAAAACATTTTGACCAGTGGCAAATATCACTGGATTAAATGTGGTCTTCCCAACATAGCAATCCTGGAGAAGACAACATTCTTTTGTAAATTTTGTATGCTTGCCAAAATTATACAATATTACTTTCCCCCCATCTCTGTTTTTCTAGAAAAAGGAGCAACTTAAATTAATTTATTTTCCCCTATTGAACAACAATCAAAAATATGTACAATAAGGATACTCTGTAGAAATTGCTTTCCTAATTAATGGCACCTAATTAATACAAAAGTACATCAACCCATTTCAATTGCTCTAAAGGTATGGATTAGCTTTGTACTAGAAAGCTCTGTGACACAATAAAAGCACAAGCCGTAGAATGTGATAATCCAAATATGAGACCCTAATTTACCACCTACCGTCTGTCACCTTAAGCAGGTGACTAGACCTTCATAAACCTCAGTTTTCTCATCTGTTAAATTCAGAAAACAATTTACACCTTGCACAGATATTGTGAGGAGCGAGGAAATGTTCCGAAGAACCACAAGCAGTGTGCCTGACACATAATAGATGCCTGAAGCATGGCCACTTTGATGATGGCTGTTATTTTACACACCAGCTTCTCCACTGCAGCACGAGCTCCTGCAGGGCACGCACCAGGCCTGGATGGTGTTTGTTACCCAGCATCCCGCATAGCGTCTGGCACACAGTGGGCTTTAATTATTGTTCATTGAATTAGGCTGAATATATCCTTCTGAACACAACTAAAATTAAAAATTGGAAATAAAAAGTTGAAGATTTCAAATTGAGTTTATTGTGAAAGTAGTCCTGAGACAAACATAATTGGGTTTAGTTTATACTATATCCAGGTTCACTGGCAATCAGAAAAAAAAAGAATATTATTAAACATTTTAAAATAACTGATTTCTTGATCTAGACTTTCCCTGCCCTCTTCAGTGTCTTAAGAAGCTTATTGGTTATCAGTCCAAAATTATTTCATTAGAAATAATGACAAACTTAGATTATACGACTCTAGCCAAGCTAGGTACATCAAGTGGATAATACAGCAGAAGTCATAGGTTAGCCCCAGATGGGAAGCTGGTGGGAGGAGAACTTTGGATAGGAAGAACATTAAGCCACGACTTCTATAATTCTTAGTAGCTGCAGGGGTGTGGGCTCGGTAAGGGTGGTGGAGCACTGAAGCAAAATCACACTTCCCCAAACACAAATTTGGTGGGGCAAAGTCTCCTCTTAACCTGCTCCAGACGCAAACCTAATGCGTGGCCCTCACAACTCAACCATGCAAAATGTAGTGAGCGCTTAAAAAGCAATTGTTATGCAAATATAGTAATAAATATCATTTAATCATCCTTTTATTTTTTCAATATTTTTCTTTCTTTCCCCTACCCTCTGACTATACTGTGCAGAAATCAAAAGACTTTGAAAAGAAAATAACTCATAGATGAAACAATCTTAGGCTCAGCACAGTAGACAATTGTACAAGCTTTCCTTTGTGAATTAGAAGAAATTGCTACACTTGCATAAATTTAAAGGTAGAAAAGGGATTGTCTCTTTCAAGTAATATCTTACTACCAAAGCTAAGAAGGTTGTAACCACCTTGTAACAACTAACAGTCAGGTCTACTGAACCCTGTTGGATCCCTAGTTTACACCAAAAACAGAAAAGGAAATTGCTATGGAAGCAAGTGCATGCTCCGCAGAATGAATGGCAGTGCTCATAGAACCCTTTGAAAAGAAGAAACAATAAGAGTACGACATACGCAGGTTATCTTCAACTCTTCACCATCAGAAAATATTCTCCTTGAACTGTTCTCTGCTGAATATTGCTAGTCTTGATTCTAAGCACCTGGTTAAAAAGAATATAAACAGTACCTTCAATTTACACATAGGTACCCCTTTTAAAAAAACTTTGCTTTGTCATGACACTTAGAGAAGAAGTTAGATAATCATATTTAGGAGAATTACAAACAAGGAACAGAAACTTCGGACTTTTTTTTTTAAATCTTAGGTTGGAATCCCATGACCCAAGATTTTGCAAGTGCTGAAGAAAATTCAGCTCAGGCAATGAAGAGTCTTATGATACACTATCCTGCAATCTCTTAATAGTTAAACTCCTGATTCATAAATGAAAATAAGAATACCGATAAAACAGAATCCCAGAATTAAGCAGCAAAGGAGAAATACACCGCCCAGCTCACCTGACAATTCACCATCCCCTAGTCTCTAATCTCGTAGTATGGGACCACCCTTCTATGAAAACATGTTTCATCTCCTGTTTATGTACAACTGTCCTCTGGGCTTTAGGACAAGGATCAAATCTTAAACTTCCCTGTAACCCCAACTCCTGCCCCAGAAATGGGCAGAGATGAGACACTTGGTAACAGTTTGTTGAATAAATAAATTAAATGTCAGATACATCTGAGTGTTTACGAAGGATTTATTTATGAATAATAATGCATTCTACAAATCAGCATCAAATAGCACAGAGTAAGCAAATACAGTTAACTCTCTCACACAGAAGCAAGTAGACAGGCTGTCTTTCCTTCCCCTGCTCATTTTGACATTTGCCTTCAACACCGCCACCCATCATCAGTGGATTGCCATAACTGGAGTTTTAAGAGTGGAACTGAGGAAGGAATGGGGTGGAAAACTCCTATAAGACTCATCTGCCTATCCTTAAAATTCTACTGCTCTAATTGTACCTCTGAGCTCTTAATAACCACCACCCCTCGAAATAAAGATACTCTTCCTCCCACTGCCTTAAGGGCAGTTACATTCCTTGTTACTCAAGCCAAAAACCTTGGTGCGTCATTAACTTCTCTTTCTCCCCCGTACTTCATATCTAATCAATTAGGAAATTCTGTTAATCCTGCCTTCAAAATATATCCAGAATCCAACCACTTCTCATCCTCTCCGCTGCTGCCAGCTCAGCCCAGGCCACTAGTACGTCTTGTTTGGTTTGTTGAAATAGGTCTTAACAGCTCTCTTGCCCACCTGCAGTCCATTCTCAGTAGAGAAGTCAGAGAGACCTTCTTGAGTCACATGCTACAGCTTGTCATTCCTTCAATCAGAACCCACCTATGGCTTTGGCTATTACTCAGAGAAAAAGCCAAAGCCCTTACTGTGACGCACGAGGCCCTACATTATCTGCCCCAACCCCACCGCCCACACCCACTGCACCTCTGAACTCTCTGATTACGCCCCTATCTCTCTGCCCCAGGCACACAGGCCAGAGCACCATTCACGGAACAGACCAGACTCTATCCAGCCATCGCATGAACGGTGTCCCCTTGGCTGGAATTACCTCCCAGATGGCCAGACGGTGTGTCCCTCATTTACTTCTTGTCTAAATTATCTTTTCACTGAGGCCTTTGCTTGCCATCTCGTCTAAAATGTCACCATCCCTCCCTGACACCTTCTATTCCCCTCCCCTGCTATATTTTTATCTTTCTCATCTATCATTGTCTAACAAACCATGTATTTTCTTTGTTTGTCCTGGTTATTATCCGTCATCCTCACTAGAATGTAAGTTCCATCATGGCAAAAATTTTATGTGAGTTTTCTCTTTGTTTTTTGCTGCTATATTTTGAGAACATAGAATAGTTCCTGGTATGTACCAGGTTCTCAGTAAATATTTATGAACGAATGCATGTATGAATATGCCCTCAGGCGTTGGCGTCATTTGCAGGATCCACAGTCCCATTATTTATCTTTGATTTTTCTTAATGTGGTGTCACAACAATAAACTTTGAAAGAAATAATTTTTGAAACTTGTCTTTTTCACAGGAATTTATAACAAAATGGAACATAATTTTGTTCCGCTACAAAGTTGTATTCTGGCTTACGTAGGGAAAGAAGCTCATCAGAATTCTTGAACTTATGTCGTGAGAAGGATTACATGATACAATGTATGTTTAAAAGTATTTTTAATAAAATGTAGTGAGGGGGAAAAATTGTATTTATTTTCAAATAATGGAATCTATAACTAAAGGAAGATAGAGAATTGATCGAAAATCCATTAGAAACATCTAAAAATTAAGTAAAGTAGCTGGTTACATTAATTAAAAAATAAACAACTTTTCTTTATAGAAATAAAGACCCATTAGAGACTGTGATGGAGAAGGCAGAATCCTATTATAGCAACAAAACAGATGAAACTGAATGAAAAAAATTATGAATTGCACAAAACCTACAAAACTGTTAAAATGTTATTAAGAAAGGTAAAG
Source organism: Avahi laniger (assembly GCA_963575035.1). NCBI lineage: Eukaryota > Metazoa > Chordata > Mammalia > Primates > Indriidae > Avahi > Avahi laniger. The sequence continues at coordinate 7,772 of CAUYSK010116201.1, forward strand.
TAATTTAAATAATCAGAAAGACAAGTGTTCATCTAATTACTCAAAAATATATTTATTTAGCACCTATTAAAAATGCAGAACACCATTCCAAGCACTGAGGATTCAGCAGTGAACAAGATAAGATTCTGGTCTCTGTGATGTCTCAAAGTCACTGAGAGTTCAATTTGTCCAAACTAAACTCATAATGCCCATTCTCTAAGCACAGTCCTATCCAAAGGACCCCGTAACTGAGAACGACACTGGCATGCAAGTATACACTCCAGGAACCTGAAATCATCTTTGACATCTTTGACATTGTTCTTTCCCTCATCATCCAAATCAAAGCCATGAATGAGTCCTATTGACTTACTCTTCCAAACATTTCTTGCATGTGATCCTCTCCATTGCCATAACCAACACCTGAACCTCAGCCATCCAGCCATCATTGTGTCTCTCTGGACCATGACAATAAGGCTCTCAGCACTATCTGCTCTGACTTCAACCATATCTTCTAAGGGGAAGCAAATGTCATCCTTTCTGAAAGAAAATTTCTTAATGACTCTTCATCATTCAGATCTTAACTCAACTTCATTTCCTTGGGGAAGATATTCATGAATATTCTATATGTTCTCGTAGTATCGTGTATTACTCTAGCTTGTCCCTTGACTCAGCTGACATGCACTTGTATGATAATTTAATTATTTTCTGTCTCTCCCATCAAACTGGAAGCTCTGTGAGGATAGAGACAGTATCTCTTTTGATTCTCATTTGTATTTCTAGTGTTTAGCATAGGTCCTGGCATATAGTAGGTGCTGAATAAACAATTGTTAAACTCAGTTCTGCCCTTAAGACTTGGTTAAGATGGGCCTTTGCCATGGTCCTCTTCCCTAGATCCTCCCTTCATACCACATGTGTGCATGCACACACACACACACACACACACACACACAAAGAGAAATAAAGGATATGTAGACAATTTTTCCATATGGTTTTTCATACACAGCCATAGTACAGTGCAACCCATAATCCTGAATATCCACTTTGATAATTAACACCCTTCAGTATCCAGGGAAATACTGCTCATTGCCTGCCCTAAATCCTCAAAGCAAAAAGTAACTGAACAGTTGAGGACTGTGCTGATGCTGACAATGGAAAGGAACTCTGCTTCAAATGAGCGGCAAATACACAATTAGGTAAGAAAGACAAATTAATCGTCTTGTCAAACCCTTTCTCTCAGATAGTGTGAATGCAAGGGATTCTTCCAAAACAAGAACAGTCTCCCATAAATGTCTAACATCTTTCTAGCTTTTTTTCATGTTTCAATTCATAGCTCTGGAGGTACTCACAAACCAACACAGTATGTAACGTGAGAATTTTTCACCTGTCAGGGTGGCAAAGCATAAACCAACTCAAGATTGATAAAGCTATAGGGAAACAGGTATTCTTCTCTATAATATGGTGTTAAAATTTCAGAGACTAGTTTTGAGATATATATCAAAATTTAAAGTCTCGTACCCTGGAGAGGCTGATATCTCCTTTATATCCTGGTTCTGTCACTTTTTTCCTATGTGATCTTGGGCAATTTGCTAACTTGACTATGCTTCAGTTTCCTTCTCTGTGACATGGTGATAATACTAATACCTACCTCGTACATCCTAAAGTTGTGAAAATTGAAAATAATACTGCCTATAATATGTTTAGCACAGAGCCTGACCCATGGTCATAAAACTTGACTAATACTAGACATCATCATCTTCCTCTTCTCATCATCCTTATCATCACCGTTAGACCAAACATCCTTTCTATATACTTTTATATCTTTAGAAATAGAAAACTCTGCAGGTAGAAGTCATAAAAAGTAATGAGATATATCCATATATGCTAATAGGGAAAGATGCTCATTACTGAATAAAGAAAGTTCCAGAAAAAAAAATCTATGATATAATCTTATTTTAGTATCATCTATAGTATAATTGTATATGTGCATATATGTTTGTATATAATTAAAATAGAAAATTTACAGAATAATACACAAAAACTTAAAAGTGACCATCTTCAGGATATCTGAATTAAGGGAAAGATTTCATTAATCACTTTATACTCTTTTATACTGTTTGATTTTTTTAACATCACTGAGCATTTATCACTTTTATAATTTAAAATATTAATCTATTTAAAGTTCTTTTTTTTATTTTTAGTCTTTAAAGTTATTAGTGTTCACCAATTCCAGGACTTGTCCTTTGGCACATTGGAGGACTTCCCATTCTCCTTTGCAGCATGGTTGAAGCCATGTGATCACTTCTGGTCAATGAGCTGTTAATGAAAGTAATACGTGTTCCATGTTCTGGAACAAGAGAGGTAAGAGTTTGTTTGGTAGCTCCATGCTCTATCTTTTTGTGCCCTGGCAACCCTGGAAGACATATGATACTACTGCTAATGTGACTGTCATAAAACAGCACAAGCCCTTAACACAATTTGAGAAATGATGTACTTTTTTCTCCTAGATTTCTCCACTCCTTAAGGGCAGTTTTCTCACTCGTTGTATCTTTTTTTTTTTTTTTTGAGATAGAGTCTTGCTCTGTTGCCTGGGCTAGAGTGCTGTGGCATCAGCCTAGCTCACAGCAACCTCAGACTCCTGGGCTCAAGCGATCCTTCTGCCTCAGCCTTCCAAGTAGCTGGGACTACAGGTATGTGCCACCATGCCCGGCTAATTTTTTATATATATTTTTAGTTGTCCAGATGATTTCTTTCTATTTTTTAGTAGAGACGGGGTCTCGCTCTTGCTCAGGCTGGTCTCGAACTCCTGACTTTGAGCGATCCATCCGCCTCGACCTTCCAGAGTGCAAG
>CAUYSK010116202.1:0-12023 GCA_963575035.1 Avahi laniger
CAATCCTACTGCCTCAGCCTCCCAAGTAGCTGGGACTACAGGCATGCACCACCATGCCCAGCTAATTTTTTCTATATATTTTTAGCTGTCCAATTAATTTCCTTCTATTTTTGGTAGAGACGGGGTCTCGCTCTTGCTCAGGCTGGTCTTGAACTCCTGAGCTCAAACACTCTGCCCGCCTCGGCCTCCCAGAGTGCTAGGATTACAGGCGTGAGCCACCGCGCCCGGCCAGGGTTGGGCCACTTTTAACACCCACCTCCCTGACCCAGGTCTCACCACTAGTCCGCGCCTCTTAACGAGCTGCCCTATTTCCACTCTCAGCCCTACAGTCTGTTCTCAATGCTGCGGCGACAGGGAACCTGCTAGAACTTAAGCCAGACCAGGCTTCTCACTGCTCGGGACCTGCCTCCCTAGAGACTCCCAAAGTCCTCACAGGAGTCCACCGCAACCTCCCTCCTTGTGGCCCCCTCCCTGGTTCCCTGACACCCCACCCTGGCCCCTACTGCTGCACAACGCACAGCAATTCAGGAACGCGGTCCTGGTCCCAAAGGCGGTGGGTGACAGGCACAAGCAGCAGACGCAGATGGCCTGAGAGCCTCTAAGGCTGCCTTTTGTATTTCAAAACCCATCACCCGGGGGAGGAAAGATGTGTCAGGACTATTGCTATGGAGAATGTTCCCCAGCAGAACGGGGCGCAAAAGGGAGGCAGAGAATCCAGTTGTTATCTTCACTGTGTCGCCACGTACCCTGCTTGAGGTGCTCGGGCAGTATCCCGCTGACTGCGGTCCTATAGTCTGTCACGGGCTCGGTCGGCTTGACATACTTGTCATAGACGCATCTGCCATACTGGTTCACGAGGGACACGCGGGCGGCGACGCTCTCCTGTCCCTGGGGGCCCACGCCCACCATCTCACAGTCCATGGCTAAGGCCTTCGTCAGGCTGAAGGGAAAGAAAGGCTCCAGCTTAACAAACACTGCAGGACCCAGGACTCTGGGTCACACCCAAAGGGACCACAAAGTGTCACACAGAAAAGCTCAGTGCCCGTCACTACTTCACACCCACGTGACAAGCTCTGTGTGTCACGGTTCTTAGCGGCATCGTGGGAGGCGCTCGCTCCACTCCACTGGAGGAGAGGCTCACGTCCTCTTCCCCGTAGAGCCCCCGCCGCCCTCGAGGCTGACCGTGTCCCTGAGCCCGGCGTACCCGCCGAAGGCCTGCTCCTTCACGAGGGTGGCGCTGCTGTCACTCTGACCCAGCTGCTTTCTTGCTAGCGTGGCTGCCTCTGGGCCTAGGGCAGCTTCGATATCCACTGGGTCCACATCATCAAACCAGATGTCGTCCCTGAAAGGCAGAGACAAGAACAGGCTGACCAGCAGAAGGCGCTGGGCCAACCCCTGGGTGGCACCCTGTGCGCCGACAGGCTGACCGTGCGGGCTGGCAGAGGGATGCAGAGGCTGCTCCTGTTATTTTGATCATCTCAGCATGCTTATCGTCTTTCTTTTTAATTAGAAAATGTGCTTATTATCTAAGACTTAGGAACTACAGATACACGTAAAGAATATAAAACAGAAACATACAACCCACCATCCAGGTGTAATGACTCTAATGTTTCCTTTTTAGTTACAAAAGTTAACAGGTTCATTATCAAACAATCAGGAAACACAAATACACACAAGGACTATAAAATGGAAACACAGAACCCCACCAAGGTACGACTGCTGATGTCTTTGCGGCCAGCCCGCTCTACTTGGATGCCTGTGCAGGTACATCAACGCCTGCCTGCCGAAGTCCGTCTTTAGGCTCAGCTTAAATGTCATTTCCCTAGAAAAGCTCTTTCAAACCCCACCGAGTGGACATGCTCCTCTCGTGCTCCTGTGACCGTCTCCCTCACGCATTTATCCCCACCACACCTGTGGACTGAAGTACCGTGGTTTGCCGTCTCTCCTGCCCAAGGGCCAGCCCCAGGGAGGGGCAGGACTGCCCTGCTGAAGGCCTTTCTGGATGGCTGCCCAGCAGGGAGGTGTGCAGCCTGCTCCTTCCTTTGCCCTTGAGCAGCTGTGTCTGGAACACCCAAGGCACATGAAGCCAGCCTCTGACTTACAAGTATGTCACCTCCAGCTGAGCCGTTTGGAGACACCCACTGACTCCTGGTCCGACTTGTGGGAGTGACCATCACAGTGTTTGTTAAGTACCCACCAGGCACTGAGCCAAGCATGCCACATCTCACAAATCTCCTGGTGACACCACAGATGACAACATTGAGGTGCAGAGGGTATCAGGAACTTGCCCCAAATCCCCCAACTGGCAAGAAGCAGGGATGGGTCTTGCATTCCATTTGTTCTGAGTTTGGACTCATTCATTTCACAAATTGTTACTGGTGGCCCCTAAGTGCCAAGCTCTGTCCTAGGCTTGGAAGCTGCAGCAGTGACTATGACGCCCTGCCCTCCAAATACTACACTCAGGAGAAAGCAAACAGCAAGTAGACAAAGACACAGATGACATCAGCGGAAGGTGATGGAAAGGCTGCGGTGGGGCCGTGCCGCCACCTGGCCTCTGCGGAGGGACGGGCCCCAGGTGGGGAAGTTGCTGCGCCTTTATCCTCAGTGGTGAGGAAGCCTGCGGCCGGGTGGCAGGCGCTGTGCCCGTCAGCATGGCCGAGACTCAGGCACAGGCATCACTACTTACTCGGTGGGTGGGGCTGGGGCCGAGACTGCCTCCTCCTCAGCTTTCCGCTTCTTATGCTTGATATCCCCTCGTTTTTGAGAAATGTCACCATTTGTCCTTTTCCTGGTTCCCTTCTCACTGTGCTCTGTTCCACTGGCCTTCATGGGAAGTACTGGCACCTTCCTGTCCACCTTGGATCCTGCAGGAATAGGGCCCCCGGTGGCCTCTTGGTCTTTTTCTGTCGACATCTCATCTCTCCTTGCTTTATCTGAGATCTCTTTTCTGTTTCGCTGGATAATCTCGGGCTGCTTTTTGGAACCCATCTGAGAGATATCAAGAGGCTTTTCTGGGGCCTGTGATGTTTGTTTCAGCAGCTAATGGGACCCAAAATAAAATACATGCTCCATTTTAATTTGGAAATTATATAACAGATTGAAAAAATGTGTGTGTGGCATATCCACACGTCAGTCACATCTATACACGCTTCCTACAGCATCGCTGAAATTCGTTTTTAAATGGTTTGGAAAAAGCCCCTTTTCATTCTCACCCATGAGTCACTTGTGTGGAAATGCTGTTCTTTGCTTATCTTAACATATAATTTTTACACGGGCTCCTTCGTTCCTACAAAATTTCAAACTTATACTCTATTCCTCACATACCTGTTGAGTGACTAAACACCACAGTCCGCTTGACTGTGAGCCTGAGGGATGATAAGTAGCCTTTTTCCATTTTTTTTTCTTTGAGACAGGGTCTCACTCTGTTTCCCAGGCCAGAGTATAGTGGCGTCACCACAGCTCACTGCAACCTCAAACTCCTGGGCTCAAGGGATTCTCCTGCCTCCCGAGTAGCTGAGACTACAGGCGTGTGCCACCACACCCAGCTAATTTTTCTATTTTTTGTAGAAATGGGGTCTTGCTCTTGCCCAGGCTGGACTTGAACTCTTGAGCTCAAGCAATCCTCCCACCTCGGCCTCCCAGAGTGCTGGGATTATAGGTGTGAGCCACTGCACCCGGCCTTTTTTTCAGTTAATTTAGAGTTAATTTTAGAGTTACATCTCTCTCAGCTTAGGGCAACACTTTGGTGCATGGAAACTACTTCCTTTAGAAGATTTCTTGGTTTGTTACTGGTGTGTGTGCAATGAAAGAAAAGCTCTCTCAAACTGGAGGGGGCGGAAGAACAGGGGCCACAGCTCTGCTCTCATCCAGGCGGAGGCCCTCTGTGGCTTTGGAGCCAGCTTCCTCCTTGTGCCCAAACCCCTAGCTAGGCTGTTCTCGACCTCAGTTAAGACCGTGGTCCGCAGCAACCAGCCGAGAGATGATAAGGACGGTTTCTACTTACCTGTTCCCGTAACGGTTAAAGAATGGAAAGACTGACTTTCCTGCATGAATTAGAAAAAACTCAGTTTTCCCTAAACATCCCTTCCATTCACTTAATTTTGCTTTTCGTTCTTGGGAGAAGGAGGAAGAGACGGTGCTCAAGAAATCATGGAGAACCCTGGGGCTGCCTGTGGGAACTACGAGTCCTGTGTGTCAAGACAGGAACGTTATGAGAAATGTCCACATTCAGATAGTGGGCACAGTGAGTGACAGCAGGCTCAAGAAGTTCTCTATTCTCTCTGTCGCTCACTCTGGGGCTCCATAACCCACTCCAGAACACTGCAGAAGACACCAACAGCAGTGAAGAGCACAAACTCAAGGCACGAGGTGTGAATCCACATCCCAGTCCCGACATTTCCTAGCAGTGTGACCTTAGGCCAAGTTTCTGAAGCTCTCTGTGCCTCAGTTTCTTCATCTAGAAAACAGGGCTAGTAACAGCAGCTAATTCCAAGGGACGTGGTAAAAAGGCGAGTGAAGCCTGTGGGAGAGGACGTGGCAGAGAGCCACCCGCACAGAAGCGCTGACCGCTACTGCCTAGGAAGGCACCGGGCACAGCCCCGCATCAAGAGCAGGGCTCCAGGGCCGGCCTGCCTGGCTTTGGGTGCCGGTCTGCAGCTCCAATCTCAGATGATGAATTTAACCTTGCTGGGCCTAGTCCCTCATCTGCACGACAGAGATGACACAAGTATCTACCTCACGAGCAGGTACTCTGCAGCCTACATAAGAGCACGAACACGGAGCAGAGCGCACATTCTAAGAGGTCAAAAACTAGGGCAGTTTTCATCAATGACCATCTACTTAAAAGACCCGCGGTGTCGCTAGAATACTCTGCATCGCGCGTCTGCGGTCCCCTGCTCCCCCGTCGCAGGCCCCTTTCCAGAGACCGGCTCTGATTACAAAGTTCTGGCCTCCCAGGTCCCCTCTGGCGCCGCCAAGCCTTCCCTTCCCGGCGTTCTGCAGGAACCGTACAGAAAGCCCCGGGGAAATGGGCCGCGGGCCTCTCAGGTCTCACCTCTCGCAGCGCCTTCCAGTTTCGAGAAAAGTCTTCCGGTGCCTGTGGAGGTCGCACCGCAACACCGGCGGCGCTTCCCGGATTCGCGCTTGCTCCTCGCGCGTTGCTTCTCCAGAACTTTTTTTTCTTGTTTTTCTTCCGAGCGAGCTTCGTGAAAAGCCCTGGCTTCGCCACGGGGTAGCTCGGGGCGCGCCCGGAAGCGGAGACCTTCGCCATCGCGGCACCCGGCAAGGCCCCGGGCCGGACGCCTCCGGGCGGCGGCTGCCGAGAAGCCCGCCCAGCACCCCAGGCCCCACAGCCAGGCGCTGCCGCACAGCACAAGCTCCAGCCGGCCCCGAAGGCGACCCCGGAAGCGACCTCTCACGTGCGCTCCAGTTGCCGGAAGTGCTCGTCTCTCCGCGACTGGCTGGAAACCGGCACCGCGCGTGTAGTTCCGCGCGGCCTGCTGGCCCGCACGGGAGTAGAACCGCCACCCTGGCGATTGGTGTCCGCGGTCGGCGGCCGAGGGTCTGGTGGGGCCAACCTCGGGGTCTCACCGGGATCCGGGATGGGGATGAGAAAGCGAACTGGGGGGGCCGCTGTCGGTGTAGCCCCGCCGACGGCCGGAGGGGCTTGCTTGGTTGCCCGCGCCCGCCCGCCTTGGGCTGTTCCGGGCTCTGTCTTACAGCGGCTCTAGGGGCCAGGATCTTCATCTTCCACATACAGTGGGGAAACTGAGGCCCAGGCCTGGGAGGAGCTCCCCCTAGGTCACGCCACCTGGTTAACCCCAAGCCGTAGGGCTGCAAAGGCATTGCAGCAATATCCGATAATAGAGCACTACGTATTGTAAGTGTGTATTATCTTTTGTAACATCAATAAGAAGTCAGTAGCACATCGTGCTTGGTCCAGACCAGGCCTTGACAAACACCACCTTAAGCTTGCGCTGGAGTCAGTGTGGGGGCTGAGAAAGAAAAGTGGTGCAGAGCATTCCAAGGAATATGGGGGAGAAATAAAACCTCCCTGAGGGAACGGACCATCTTGGTCAAGGCGACCCCAGAAAAATATTAAATTTGAGTTCCAGGCCATGAGGGGTGGGAGGTCAGATACAGCTCATTGTACCGGGTCCTTGCTAACCTGAAACCAAGAGCCACACAGAAAGCAGCCCTTTGGAAAGGCTTGCTTCACCCTGATTTCAACCAACCTGACTGCACCTCCCTTTTTGTATTTTCGGTGTAACTGACCAGCGTTCCCTCCTGGTAGGAGACCACCGACCAGAGTGGTTCTGTTCAGCCTGTGGGGGCTGCACATAGAGGGACTCCGTGTCCTCTGCTTCACCTTTTGATGTACAGGGCCTAATTGTAAGACATTTAAATGTTAAGTCTCCACCCCAAAGTGAACTTGGGATATGTGTTACATACATGTTAGCCTACTACGCATGTGTGAACCACCTCTTCGTGAATATTCATAACTCCTTCTATACTCTGTTGCATATAGACGTTAAATAAGAAATGTCCGATTTCGAATCAATGTAATTTATTATATCTCAAACAAGAAACAGTAAAAATAATCAAAATATGCACCTAAACTATTGACACAGTTTTGCCATCTTAACCGTAGCTTGTTTATGCCAGCAGCAAAGAAGCCTGGAGAGCGCAGAGTGGCAATGAAATTGTAAAAGGCGTTTTTCACAGCTTGTTGAGAATTGAATATTTTTCCTTGCAAGAAGTGATCAAAAGCCTGGAAGAAGTGGTAGTCAGTTGGTGCAAGGTCTGGTGAATGTGGTGGATGACAGAGTTTCCAAGTCTGGCTGCTGTAGTTTGAGCAGCGTTGTTTGTACGTCGTGGTCAAGCATTGTCTTGCAAGAAGATTGGCCTGCCTCTATTGACCAGTCTCAGCTGCTTAATCACGAGCATCCTCGTCATTTCATCCAATTGGTTGCAGTAGACATCTGCTGTGATCAATCGACCAGATTTCATGACGCCGTAGTGGATAATTCCAGTGCTGGACCACCAAACAGAGACCATTAGCTTTTTTTGATGAATATTCAGTTTGACGCTGTGTTCGGCACTTCATCTTTATCCAACCAATGTGCCAAATGCTTGCAATTGTCAAAAAGAATCCATTTTTAATCACACATAACAATATGGTGTAGAAATGATTCACCTTTACGTTGTGACAGCAAAGAAAGGCAAGCTTCGAGACAGTATCTCTTCTGATGCTCATTTAATTCATGCGGTGCCCATCTACCCAGCTTCTTTACCTTGCTGATCTATTTCAAATGGTCCAATATTGTTGGACTAGTAACGTCAAACCTTGCTGCTAATTCACAATTAGGTTGAGATGGATTTGCTTCTGGTGTGGCTTTCAACTCATCATTATCCACCTTGGTCTCAGGTCGCCCACGTGGCTCATTTTCAAGATTAATATCACCAGGACAGAACTTCTCAAACCATCGACGTACTGTATGTTCATTAGCCACATCCTTCCCAAACACCTTGTTGATATTTCAAGCTGCCTGCGCTGCATTGGTTCCACGAAGGAACTCATATTCGTAAATAACACGAGTTTTTTACTTATCCACGGTCTCACAAAAATTGCTGTAAAAAATTTGAAAGATAATCACAAGCAAAACCGTGTGTTTGAAAGACTGAGAATGTCCCTGCACAATAAACATAAAACAAGAAGTGTCAAAGTGAAATGTCAGAGATATCAATGGTCAAACTTAGTACTTAAGGAAATTGGACATTTCATACTTAATAACCTAATACAAATTCACCCTGCTCAGCATAAATTCCTGTTTCCTCCAAGTGTCTGCACTTGGCTTCTGCCTGGGGCTGTGCTTCCCAGGCTGACAAAAGGGCGAGCCTGTAGACTGCAACCCTCCGTGAGCAATGAAGCTCTCCTTCCCAAATTGATGAGGTTCATGATTCTTCCGTTGACATGAGCTTTGGAAAATTTATCAGGCCTGGAGAGATGTTAGCATGAGCCTTCAGTAACATCCCTGTACCCATGCCCCAGGGAAATTATTTAAAGGCATTTTGTTTTTAATTTCCTTCCTCATACTTTCCAGACTACCTGCTAAATTTCCTAAAATTGTTACCACATCAGACAATCTGGTTGAAAATTTTATTTTTTTATTTTTTGAGACAAGGCCTTCCTCTGTCGCCCAGGCTGGAGTACAATGACGTATGTGATCATAGCTCACTGCAGCCTCAAACTCCTGGGCTTGAGTGATCCTCCTGCCTCAGCCTCCCAAAGCCTGAGATTACAGGTATATGCCACCAAGGGCACCATGTGCCTGGCCTGGTTCATTTTTATGTAACTAAGTTGTGACTTGGTTTTCAGTTGCTGTGGACCCCCAGGTTGAAGGTCACAGAACCTGAGCATGCCCAGATGAACTCAGCGTGAATCACAGGTGGAACCTAAGTGCTTGCACTGAGGAGCTAGACTGAATTAAGAAGACACAGGATCCAAGGTCCAATCAGATCACGCCTCATCAACCTGTGACCACAAAGCCTGCTCTAAGCCCCAGCTCGAGGAGACAGGTTTGAGCCAGACTTCTGTCTGCTTGCTTGGCGGGTTAGCAATAAACCTTTCTCAGTGTGAACACCTGGCGCCCTGGTGGGTGTTAGGCTTTATGCTGTGCACAAGCAAACGGACCCAGGTTGGTTTGGTAGCACCACGAGTTGCCCGATGTGACCCTCACCCATTATCTTCATGTTCCTGGAATTTGTGATACAAAGAACAATCATGGCCAATCAATAGCTTATGCTATTTTAATGAACCGATGTAAATTCTTGGTAAACAACTTAGGAACTGCCCCCTTAGTTTTTTTCCCTTTACAAACCCGCTTGTAACTGCCATTAATCAGAGCACATATGTTCAGAGCAACTTGAATCTGTGAAATTAAGTTTTAAAATAATTCAAGAGCTAAGCTGCTGGAACTTTATTTTGAGCCTTAAAGGAATGTGATTATGGGGCCTGGGGCCTAAGTCAGTGACAGGCAGCAGTAATCTTTGTTTCTCTGATTGTAGACTAGCCTTCTCACCTATATTGTTTTATAAAATGTTATAAGTGACATAAGGGTGCCAGGGAACACTGCTTCCCTCTTCACTGTTGATCTTCATTGTAGGTTAACTTTCCTCTTTTCTTTCTCACGCAGAGATTTCATGATTATCACATTGTCTAAGATGGATTTTTTTTTTTTTGAGATAGACTCTCACTCTGTTGCCCAGGCTGGCATGCAGAGGTGTGATCACAGCTCACTGTAGCTTCAAATTCCTGGGCTCAAGGGATCCTCCTGCCTCAGCCTCCCGAGTAGCTGGGACTATAGGTGCATGCCATTATGCCCAGCTAATTTTTCTATTTTCAGTAGAGACGGGGTCTCGCTCTCACTCAGGCTGGTCTTGAACTGAGCTCAAGCAATCCTCCCGCCTCGGTCTCCCAGAGTGCTGGGGTTCCAGGTGTGAGCCACCAAGACTGGCTAAGATAGAATGTTAAATATGTGACTATCACATTTTCTAAGATGAAATGTGAAATACATCTTTTAAATTGGAAAGAAAATGAGAAGAAGCTGTATGGAAAAGAAAACAAGCTGTAATTAAATTGTTGTGACTTATAAGCCAGTCTTACATAGAAAATACTATCACCCTACTAAATTTCTTTGTCTTCTGCCTATATAAGCAAAGCCTTAACTTTTAACTCTAGGGCACTAACCCCATTTCTCTGGAGTCTGTGTTTCCCAGGTAACTATTCCAGCTTTTTTGCTTAAATAAACTCCCTCTCTCTTTTTTTTTTTTTTTGAGACACTCTTGCTCTGTTGCCCGGGCTAGAGTGCTGTGGCGTCATCATATCATCATAGCTCACAGCAACCTCAAACCCTGGACTCAAGGGATCCTCCTGCCTCAGCCTCCCAGAGTGCTAGGATTACCGGTGTGAGCCACTATGCCGGGCCTGAATAAACTCTTTAAAACTGGATTTTGATCTTTATTAACCTGATTATTTCAGGTTGACAAAACCAGTCCTCAATCTTGGCCCTCTCATCCAAAAGGCCACCAGGATGGCTAGCTAGTAGAAAGGAGAGCTTTATTGGTGATATCACTTCGCAGCTGGGAAGAGACGGTCTTTGCCATGCACTGAAGGAGCCCTCTCTGCAAAGGCAGGGCGGTTGGTTTTTATGCCTCATGGGGTCTCCATTACACAATTCACACTCAGCAGGTGTATATAGCTATACATAATCATGAGGGGAGCTGAGCGCATGCACAGTGAGTAAACATACATGTAACAGACATCCCATGTTCAATTTGGGGCAGGGCTTTGGCATTAAAATGAAGTGGAATTCAGCCTTTACCATCAGCAGGTGAACGACAGGACACGAAGACAGTTTGCGCACAGTCTCCACGGCTGGCTGACTGGCTCGAGGTCTGCCCTTGCTCATCAGGGAACAGTGTTGGTAAGGGTGGTCCTCTGTCCAGCCAGAGTTGTAGCAGTCTGGGTTGTAAATCAGAGTTAGGAGGGGTCTGACAATTTTCCTGGTGGCTCCTCATGTCAGGGAGTTTAGCAAGGTGCGGTTTTCCCTGTAGCTATAGGAGTTTGGGAAGTTGCCATGCCAGGCAAGCCCTAGACCCTCAACCCGTAGTGACTTTTGGTTTCTCAACCTTAGGGCCTGTCTTAGTAGACAAAGAGCATGTGTTGTGGGTCACAGCCTCAGTAAACGCTCTGCTTGTGTTCATTTCACCTCAGTTTCTCCCTTTGCGTCCACAGGGGCCTGCAGGGAAGCACAGATAAGTTAATAAGTCAAGATAATTTTGGACAGCAGTAACAGTGAAGGTGATAAAATGAGATGTCGTGGCAAAGATTGACGAGGGGTGAGGTTGCTGGACAAAATGCAGGCTACTCGGTTAAACAAAAGTTTCAGATAAAGAACCATTTTTAGTATAAGTATGTCCCATGGAACATTTGCAATATTTGGGACATACGTACACTAAAAAATTATTTGTTGTTTACCTGAAATTCAAATTTAACTGAATTTCCTGATTTTTATTTTCTAAATGTGGCAACCTTAAACAGGAGGCCACGTAGATGGGGTCATGAGGGAGGCCTCTTCGAGGAGGTGATGTATGAGCTGACACTTGAACGTGACGACCAGGGCGCAGAGGGAACCACGGAGTGTTTGCTGTGTTCGAGGAACGGACAGAAGGCTGCCGTGGCCAGAACGCCAGGAGCAAGGGCGGGTGTGTTGGAGATGCAGGCAGAGGGCTGGGCAGGGCCAGGTGGCAGATCGCAGAGCCTTGCCGGCTGCAGGACGGGATTCGGGCGTTTCATTCCAGGAGCAAAGGGGAGCCATTGTTTTAAAGCTGGGGAGTGATCCAGTCTGGTTTATGTTTTAAAAAGATGAGCGCAGCTTCATAAGCATTGAGATGGGGACGGCAGTGAGAGAGGAGGCGCGGAGGCCGGGTGGGAGACATGTCCAGGCCATGACGACGTGGCTTAGGTTAGGGCGCTGTGTCGGGCGGGACTTCAGAAAGCAGCCACAGAGGGAGCATTAGGAGGTGCTAAGTGTTTACGGGGGTTCTGTAAGGTAAGGGAAGGTGGAGGATGGGCAGGGAGAAGCTTCAGACCCTGACGCTGATGCGACGTCTGTGAAAGAAGGGTGGGAAGGGCCGGGCGCGGTGGCTCACGCCTGTAGTCCTAGCACTCTGGGAGGCCAAGGTGGACGGATCGTTTGAGCTCAGGAGTTCGAGGCCAGCCTGAGCAAGAGCGAGACCCTGTCTCTACTAAAAAAATAGAAAGAAATTAACTGGACAACTAAAAATATATAGAAAAAATTAGCCGGGCATGGTGGCACGCACCTGTAGTCCCAGCTACTCGGGAGGCTGAGGCAGTAGGATCGCTTGAGCCCAGGAGTTTGAGGTTGCTGTGAGCTAGGCTGACACCACGGCACTCTAGCCCGGGCAACGCAGTGAGACTCTGTCTCAAAAAAAAAAAAGAA
>CAUYSK010116203.1:0-13159 GCA_963575035.1 Avahi laniger
GCGAGCTCCTCACTACAGACTGGCGCTCATTCTACACTTCACTGCACGTGTGTTACCCTCCATGGGAAGGGGGCCTGGGCTGTGGGAGGGCTGGGGTCCCCCTGACGTGGGTCCTCTTCCTGATCGGGGAGCAGCTGCCACGGTCCAGATGCCAAACTGGCCAGAGGGTAGCGACGGGTGTGGTGGGAAGACGAGCTCAGGAGAAGCTCTGAAGGTGGAGCAGGCGGATGTGCTGAGCGCTGGGCCGCGGGCTGCGAAAGGTCAGAGTCAGGACGTTTCCGGGTGTTATGCGGTGCACTGGGTGGACAGTGTCACACTTACTCAGACTGGGGCCTGTGGAGGGGGAGGTTTGAAGGTGGGTAATTGCACCTGTTCACGCGGAGCTGCCCGTGAGACGTCCACGTGGAGGCACAAATCCGGAGGTGCAGGTGAGAATGTGGGGCTTGGAAGTCATCAGTGCACGGTGGCACGTAAGACCACGCAGACGGACGGGGCCGCTGGGGCTGGCAGGAGAGGTGAGGTCTGCAGACACATCCCTGGGGAACACCAGAGTTTAAGGTCAGGCTGGGAAGGAGAATTCAGTAACTGGGATTCGGAAGCTAAAACTGCGAAGTTACTACCAGGGAAGTAAAACGAAAAAAATGCTGTCATTGTTTTGTCTTAAACACTCCTGCTCACTCTACCGACGTGAGGCCTGAGATCCGCGCAGTGCGTCTGACTCCGAGACGTCATCGGCAGCCTTCACAGGGGACTGCTTGGGACAAGAGAACGGATTCAGAGGAAGAGGAGGCAGCAAATGCCGACACTCCCCCAGAGTTTTCCCATCCTGCGTTGTTCATCATTCTTCTAAGTCCTGCTGGGTTTCAGTGCATTCCAAGTAGAAAGTTGATGATCAAAAGCAATGGCCCTCAACATGTAAGTAAGTGCTAAAATGTTCTGAATTAATCCCGCGGATTGGGTAAACTGTGGACGAGCTGTGATAGTTGAAACGGTGCTTCTCAGGGTGAGGGAGGCCAGTTAACCCTTAATGTCGTGCGCAGGCTTTATAGTCAGCCTTTGGGAACCAGGAGGCTCAAGCACTCTGCTTTACCCAGCTTGCAGTTCTCATTGCCCTGTTAGTCTGTGGCCTCTGTCTTGTGGATGACCTCGTTGCCCAGGGAGCCCACGAGGAGCGGGGCATCGCCCCAGACTCCCCCCACCTGCTTGCCACCCACTGCCAAGACCCTTGTTCTGTCCCCCAAACACGCTCCATGTCTGGGTACTTCTCAGCCAATGTGCCACCATCTTCTCGGGGCACTGTTTTCTCTGTCTGGCCCTGGGCAGGAGCCTCTCAAGAGAACTCACGGTTCCCAGCTGTGTTCCGCAGAGCACCACGAGAGCCCTTTAATAACAGCAGATGTGTGATGGGTGTCGCCCCCTGGAGGAGGGGTGGTGAGGTGGACAAATGTGTGGGTTCTGGTGCCACATTCTCTGGGTTGAATCCGGGCTCTGCTGCTTCTTGGTTGTGGGGCTTAGGCCAATGACAAAACTTTTCTGTGCCTCAGTTTCCAATTCTGTAATATGTCCTCAGAGGGTAAAGTTTTAGAACCGTGCCTGGCATATGGAAGTTCTCAGCTGGGTGCTGGCTCTGACCACTTCCATGCTGGCCAGTGACCCCTTCTCGACAGCTCTGGGCAGACCGTCTGTGGCAAGCTGGCCCCTCACTGTACACGGAGCCTCAGGCTCGTGGTGGGTGCCCCATGATCATTGGAAGAATAAACAAGTGCATCAGTAGGAGAGGCTCCTTGAGGTAACAGGGTCTGTGGTTCAGTGGGGGTTGGGTTTCCAGGTTTCCAGGACAGAGAGGAGCGTGGGACCCAGCAGCTGCCATGGCAGTGGGAGAGAACAGGTGACACCTCAGAGCAGGATTCCGGGTTCACCGTCTTCCTTGTCTTTGGGTTTATCATCTGAACCCTTGCCTGCTTTGAACCTGGGGGGAGGGTCTCAGGTGGGCTCTTCCAGCCCATTCCCAGGGGAGCATGTGGACTGCTCCATCGGCCAGTGTTTGAAGGCTCTGAGTGTACCCGTGTGAGCAACGAGCCCACCCGTTCAACCCACAACCTGTCCCCGTGCCAAGAATGTGTCAGGCACTGGCTCATCAGGAGAGATGAGCTGGTGTTTTTCCTTCCTCCCTTGCTTCTCTTCCTTCCCTTCCCTTCCTCCCTTCTCCTCCCTCCTCCTCCTCTTCCTCCTCCTTCTCCTTCTTCAATTTGTCAACTGAGATGTCCACCTTGAAAGACGCAGACGGAGCTGGTTCTGTAAACGAGAAACGTAGTCTGCTCAGTCCCGACAGTCTAGGGTGACCCTCTGCACCCCTTCCAGCTGGGGACTGTGAGTGTGGGCTCATTGATCGTAACACCGATGCCCACGGTACAGCAGCCTGAAGCCACACTCCCACAGCTCCCAGCCCACCCTTCCTAATTACCTTCCATCTCTTAAGGCTGGCCGAGGTCATGGGGGTCTTTTCACTGTCCTGTGTCCACAAGCTGCATGCGGGGAGCCCTGTCACATGCTGCCCCAGAAAACACACTCTGGCAGGCACTCAGCTTTTGCTGGTAACTGCGACAGCCCCCAGGCTGTGGGGAGCAGGGACCGTCCTCCGCCGCCTGGGCAGCATTGCCTCAGAGCTCAAAGCACTGCTTCTTGTGCACGGAGCCTCACTCTACCTACGCCATCTCCCTTCCTTATGACTGGGGGTGGTCGTGGTGTGCCTGCCTGTCCTCTTCCTCCCCGCCCTCCAGGCACCCACCCTGAAACACACACACCGAATCTGTCTTCTCCAGCCAAAGGATAACATGCAAGAAAGATTTTATTGTATCCTCCTCAGTTCCTTAGGCAGAATTCTTAGCTAACCACACCGGGCCTGGCATCCACCTTCCTAGGAGACCTTAATGCTTATTGATAAACAACTTTTTCTAGAGAAATTCTATTTCTTTAACTGTGTACACCACTCCCTGACATTGAGTTCATCTTTAGGACCCGGAAGCAAATGGTGTTGCTGGGTGTGCACTTAATTATGCTCTTTGGGGACCTCTGTGTTCCTGAGAGCAGCTCGCACAACAGACCCCACGGGGGACCGAGCAGGATTGAAGGATCCTTACAGCATTTCAAGTCTGTTTGAGGATCTGTCTTTGCCTCTGACACTTGCAAGCCTGCGGCCACCAGCTTGTCCTGTTGGACTCACCTCCTGGTCACAGCAGTGGTCATGCTGGTCTCGTGCTAACAGTTGATGCGTCCTGAGTATTTCACTCCTTGTTTCCAATAGTTCTCCTATTTCATGAACTGGTCTGGCTGGCACTATTACAATTTCATTTCTGTCTCTATTTGATTTTTCCTTCCTGTACCTGGCAATTTTGACACATCTTAAAACTCTCAAATCTTCGATTGCATCCACAAATGCTCAAAACCCCATGCATTCATGTAAACCCTCATTAACTGCCTGTCACCTCTCAGTGACAACATTTATACGGCGCTGGTTGCTAGACATGCAAACCACAGCTGAGCTTTGTGGACACAGACACACACAGATGGGAGCTAGGGACAGACATGGGTTTGTTAGAAAATCTCACAGCACCTTGGAACCTGTTTTTCTTGCCTTAAGTTCAATAAAAGTGAAGCATAAGTTACCTTAAAACTGTGTTTCTTTAGCATATCCTTCAAATTATCAGGTGCTAATGTGAAAAATCAAAACACACCTGATTCAAGGAGGCACAGTGCTTTCCACAAAAACCATGACCACATGGACAATGCCCAAACATATCTTATAAAAGGTTTGAAACCTTAAATCATGTGGCCAATGAGAGAGCTATACATTTTAGATATATATTTTAAGGCTTTGTATTTTGAAAATAATTATAGATCCACAGGAAGTTTCAAAAATAATACAGAGTGATGCCATGTGTCCTCCGCCCAGTTTCCCCCAGTGGCTACATGCTACAGAGTTATAATACAATATCAAAACTAGGAAAGTGACATTGGTGTGATGCGTGTGCCAGTTTTGTGTCATTTTATTGCTTATGTAGATTCATGTGGACACCACCATCAAGCTACAGAATGTTTCCGTCACCGCAAAGACCCCCCCTTATAGTTGCATCCACTCCCCGCCTTCCCCCTCCCGTCAACCCCCGGCTACCACGAGTCTATTCTCATCTCTACACATTTATTATCTGGAGAATATTACATAAATGGAATCATACATTATGTAACATTTTGAGATTGGCTGAGAGATATCTTATTGGTGAAAAGTCTCTTTATGTTTTTTATCCATTTACTAATTAGATTGTTTTATACTGTTGAATTTCGAGTTTCTTTATATATTCTACATGTGAGTCCTTTATCAAATATGTGGTTTGCAAATATTTTCTCCCAGTCTGTAGCTTGTCTTTCTATTCTGTTAACAGAGCCTTTTACAGAGCAAAGGTTTTTGATTTCGAAGTTCAAGAGATCAGCTTTTTCTTTCGTGGATTTTGCTCTTGCTCTCATATCTAGGAATGCTTCACCCAGCCTTAGGTCCCATAGATTTTCCCCTATGTTTTCTTGTAAAAATTTTATAATTTTATATTTTATATTTAAATCTATGATCTATTGAAGGTAATTTTTACATACTATGTGAGACCTAGTTGAGTTTCATTTTTTTCCTTATGGATGTCAAATTGCAGCACCATTTGTTGAAAATAACTGCCTTTTCTCCATTGAATTCCTTTTGCACTTTTGTAAAAAATTAGTTTGTAGTACTTTTGTGCATCTGTTTCTGGATTGTCTGTCCTATGCCACTGATTTATATGTCTGTCCCTCCACTAGACCACACAGTCTTGATTACTGTAGCTATATAATAAGTCTTGAAATTGAGTAGAGATTGGGGAAAATTGACATACTTATTAGGTTGGCTATTCCAACTCAGAAACAATGGCTTGGTGCCATTCCTGTGGGAGTAAGTTCTCACTTGCAGTTCCCTTGAGAACTGGGTGTTGAGGAGAGCCTGGCACCCTCTCCTCTCTCTCTCGCTTCCTCTCCTGCATGTGATCTCTGAACACACCGGCACCCCCTCTTCTTCCCCCATGAGTGGAAGCAGCTTGAGGCCCTCATCTGAAGCTTCTTGTGCAGTCTGCAGAACTGTGAGACAAATAAACCTCTTTTCTTTTTAAATTACCCAGCCTCAGGTATTCCTTTATAGCAACCCAGTTGGTTCAAACAGTGGAGGGAGGGTCTCTTGGGCTCCTCTTAGAGCCTGTGAGGGTGAAGCCTGGGATGCCCATTCAGCTTTTTTTGGCAGAAATGTGTGCAAGTTTTGTTTGTGGCATTGACTGAAGTAGAACAGTTTTTTTTCCCTAAAGTTCTGTTTTGCTGGGCTGTCCCTTTTGCTCCCTTGGCTAGAGAGGGTAGGTTTTTCTCGGGACTTTTGTGTGTCCATTGGTACTTCCAAGTTGGAGGCTTCTCCAACACCCATTCTAATCAAAAGAAAGTGGAAACAGCCATATTATTAATAATTTAGGACAAAATGGGTTTCCGGATGAGGAGGATTATTGGGGATAAAGGAAGATATTACATAATGATAAGGTCATCAATTCTCCAAGGAGACACATAATCCTAAACATTCATGAACCTAACAAAAGAAAGTCAGAATTTATGAGGCTAAAATTGATTGAACTGAGAGGAGAGAGACACAAATTTGCTATTATATTTGGAGACTTCAGTACCTCTTTGATAGATCAAACACACAGAAGAACAGTAAGAATATAGTTGGCATGAATATCACTATCAATCAAATTTATTTAATTGACATTTATAGAACATTCCATCCAACCATAGCAGCATACACATTCCTCTCGGCTCACATGGAATGTTCATCAAGATAGACCACATTCTGGGCCACAAAACACATTTTAATGAATTTTAAAGAGTAGAAATCAAACAAAATATGCTCTCCAACCACAGTGGAATTAGGGAAGAAATCAATAATAGAAAATGTTAAGGTCTATGGGAAATAACCTGCTCTCTCGCTTCTGTCAATATGCTTAAGCAAAGAATAAAGGGGGGAGGGGGAGGAGGGTACGCTTCACACAGCTGCAAGCATCAACAAGAGAAAGTAACAGCTAGCTCAGAGGTCTGGAACGCCCTGGAGCTCTGAAATGCCCAGGGGTGCCTCATGTACCCAGATAAGAGGGAATAGAATGTACTCTGACTTAAAACAAAATGTTAAATGTATTTTTGACTAAGATTAATAATGATTAATGCTGATCTAGGCTTCTGTAACCCTGCTTGCGCAGATAGATGACTTTACAGGATGTGGTTTTTGCCTTTAAAAGAGCCCGTCTCCCATGGCTCGGGGCTGCTCTCTGTGCTGCTGCCTCTCAGCAGTACAGAGAGTAGTCACTGACCAGCTAATAAAGACTTACAATTTGGCTCACTTCGGTCTCTCGGTGGTCACTTCTTGCACTCCATACCATAACAAAAGATAGCTAGAAAATTCCTAAATATTTAGAAATGAGGTGTTTGTTTACCACACTTCTAGTTAACACATGAGTGAAAGGAGAATTCTCAAAAGAAATTAAAAATATTTTTATTTAAATAAAAATGAAAATATAATATAAAAATTTGTGGGATGCAGCAAAAATAGTTGGGAGAGAGAAATTTATAACATTAAATGCATATATTAGAAAAGAAGAAAGATGTAAAACCAATAGTCTAAGTTTCAATCTTAGAAACCTAGAGAAAGAGTGATTTAAGCCTATACAAGCAGAAGAAGAGGAATAATACAAATAGAACACAAATATTTCAGTGGACAAAACTGAACATAAGAAAATAAGAAAACAATAAAGAGCTGTCGTGGTGGCCCATGCCTATAATTTTAGCACTTTAGGAGACTGAGGCAGGAGGATTGCTTGAGCCAAGTTCGAGACCAGCCTTAGCAACACAGTGAGACCCCATCTCCACAAAAACTTTAAAAAAGTTAGCTGGGCATGGTGGCATGAACCAGGAGGCCCAGCTAATCATTACAGTGAACATCACACTTAATGGTAAGAAACTGGGTGCTTTCCTCTGAAGGATGAGAAAAAGGCAACAATTTTCCCTCCCTACTCTTATTAAAAATTTAAGCGCCCGCCAGTGCAATAAGAAAAGAAAAAGAAATAAAAGGTATAATGATTAGAAAAGAAGAAATAAATATATCTTCATTCATAGATGACATGATTGTCCATAGAGAGAATCCCAAAGAATTAACAAAAAACTCTTCTGGAACTAATAAGCAGTTATAGTAAGGTCACAGGACATAAAGTCAATGTATAAAAGTCAATTGCTTCTCTACTTATCAGCAATGAACAACTGGAATTTGAAAAAGATACCACTTACAACAGCATCCAAAAAGGAAATACTTGGGTGCAAATCTAACAAAATATATACAGGTTAAACATGGGGAAATGTATAAAACACTGATGAAAGAAATTTAAAAAAGATGTAAATAAATGGAGAGACAGTCTGTGTCATCATTTGGAGGACTCCACATAGCTAAAATGTCAATTCTTCCCAACTCAATTTATAGATTTAACACAATCCCATTGAAAATCTTAGAAAGCTATATTGTAGTTATTAACAGATATTGAAAATTGATTCTAAAGCTGATATGGAAAAGCAAAGGACCTAGAATACCCAACATAATTCAATACGAGAAAGTTGGAGGACTCACATATCCCGATTTTGAATTTACTATAAAGCTACATTAATGAAGACAGCAGATTTGGCAAAAGAATGGATACATAGATCAATGGAACAAAATAGAGAGAGAGCAAATGTAGATCTGCACAAGTATAGTCAATTGCTTTTGACAAAGATGCAAAGGCAATTCAATGGAGAAAGGATAGGCTTTTCAACAAAGATAGCTGGATAAATTGGAAGTCCATATGCAAAAAATATGAACCTAGCCATAGACATTTCTCCCTTTACAAAAATTAACTCAAAGTGTATTATTTACCTAAATGTAAAATGAAAGCTATAAAACTATAAGAAGAAAATGTAGGCAGAAATTTACATGACCTTGGGTTTGGTGGTTAGTTTTTTGTTAATAGATACAATATTAAGACAAGATCAATGAAAAAAATAGATAATTTGGACTTTATTAAAATTAAAAGTATTTGCTTAGTGAAATACAGTATAAAGAGAATCAAAAGACAAAATACAATCTGGGAGAAAATATCTGTAAATAACATATCTGAGAAAGGATTGTGTGCAGAATACATAAAGAACTCTTGAAACTCAACAATGAGAAACCAAACACTGAATTAGAAATTAGACAAAAGATCTTAGCAGATACCACTCCAAAGATGATATACATAGTAAAACAAGCATATGTAAAGATACTTAATGTCATTTATCATTAGGCAAATGCAAATTAAAATCACAATGACAGTACAAACCTATTTGAATGGCAAAAATCTAAAATCCAAATACAGGGATGTGGAACAGGGACACTTCATCATTGCTGATGAAGATGCAAAATGGTACAGACTCTTTGGAAGACAATTTGGCAGTTTCTCATGAAGTTAAACATAGCCTTACCATGTGATCTAGCAATCACAGTACTAGGTATTTTCCCAACTAATTTGAAAACTTATGTCCCCACACAAACCTGCGTGCAAATGTTTATAGCAGCTTTATTCGTAATCTTCAAAAGCTAAACGCAACCAAGGTGCCCTGCAATAGGTGGAAGGATAAACAAACTGCGGTGCATGCATACAATGGAATACTAGTTAGTGATTTTTTAAAAATGAACTATGCAAACACCTAAATACATCTTAAATGAATATTGCTGAGTTAAAGAAGCCAATCTGAAAAGACTGCATGCCATGTGATTTGAATTATATGACAATCTGGAACAGGCAAAAAAATATAGAGAAGGTGAACAGATCATCGGCTGCTAGAACTTGAAGTGGAGGTGGAAAGGCTGTGGAGGTGAAGCACAGAGGACTTTCCGGCGCAGCGTGAGTGTTCTATACACCACCATATGCATTCTTCTAAACTCACAGTGAGCCTCGATGCACGCAAATTGAAACATATCATTTTAAAAGTTCGGGTATCCCAGCATGGAATGCTGAATGTGACAGATGAATCCAGTTGTTACAGATGCATTAAACAACCTCAATGAAGGGGGTAGGATAAAAAGTTGCCCAAGTAACTCTGGAAATTGGTGGAGTCTATGAGATTAAAAAGCAGTAGAAACTGTGTACAAGCACAGTGCTCTAGTTGGTAAAGTTGCTTCTCATCGGGGCACAGTTTGACACGTCTGACATCACTATACGCATACACTGGACATGCACAGTGAAGAGAATAGTTAGGGGTGATGGGAGCAGGTCATAGACAAGCAAAGGGGAGGAAGCCGTCAACTGATGGGACAAGGCCTACTGCATTGTGGGGGTCACAGCAACATCTTAGACTAGTGTTTGCCCACACTGGGCACCATGGCCTAGCCAAGTTGATGTATATAATTAATCAACATACTACTTTCCAGGAGAGAAAGAAGAGGTTCTGTGGCAGGCAGAGCAGATGGATGCAGCTGTGAAGGAGGGGGCCTGTGAGTGAAAGCAGGTGCCAGAGGCAACAGGGACAGAGCTCCAGGGACAGGGAGGCCTGGAAGGCTTCTGGCTTGGTTGATTGGCAGGACACAAGAGCCAGAGCTAAATCAGCCGCTGGGACTGCAGGATAATAACCAGCTGCCACTCAAAGACTTTCCCCTGACCAAGGAGCTATTTGTTTTCTCAGACTAATTAGAAGCAGTGCCCTCAGGAAGAGTCCCATGCTGGCGATAGAAAACCAATCAATTTCCTAAGGAAGTGCGGCCCAGAGAACTCCCCGGTGGCCAGAGCAGCAGCTGCTCCCACTTAGAGAGCACAGGCTCCACCAAGAGATGGTACAGGCGCGGCCGGTGGGGGCTGCTCGATGGCCCACAGCAGTGTGTGAGCAGCTACCATGGAGCACAGCCCTGCGACTGTGTCCTGCCCATAATTTATCTCATCATTTATGTTCTAGGTTTTCTTCATCTGCAGAGAGGCAAAGGGCTTAGCTGGTCAAAGCAGATGAACTGGAGGCTGAGGGGGCTGCCCCATCATGGGCAGCAGAGGAGGTGCGAGCACTGTGAGCCCTCGCGTCTGCCGTGCTATGTGGCCGCAGAGAAAACACGCTGAGCCTTTCTGCTCTGTGAGATAGACTCGCGGTGAGAGTTTGAGAGAGGCTCCAAGTTCCGGAAGTCACAGTTGGTAAACATGGTTGATGCTCTTGGTTCCATTTCATACCCAGATATGAGCGTGTTACCCACAGAGGACTTCGTCCATTCATTCATTCATTCCTTCAGTTCCTCATTCACGTATTCCATGACTACTTGCTGATGTTCCGGGCATTGGGAAGAGAGTGGTGGGCAAAATGGAGGAGATTTCTGCTCCCACAGGGTTTAAGGACTAAGGAATGGAAGACAGAGATGGTTCCCAGTGGACATTTCAAGCAGGAGGGATTGAGAAACCTGAGAAAGGGCTCTCCTGAGCTTGGGTTTCCCAGACACATCCATTTTAAGTTGTAAAGATTTATTTAATTGCTATATCTACTTCTAGTCCTAACTATGAACCTCGAATTGAAATGTTCTTAAATTGCTTCCCACAAGAGCCTTGAAAATGTAACGGTGGACAAACAATTTCCTTTGCTTGGTTCTGTGCCGCCCTTGGGAGACCCAAGTCTGGCTTATTTGCGATGGATGTTAATTAGACGAGGAGCCGGAGTCCCTGCACACGGGGCCTCGGAGCTCTACTTGGGGTTGCTTGGTTCAATAAGGGCAGCATAAAATGATCCTGAAACCTGAATCACTTTCAGGATTTCTCAAGAGGAGCGACACCCAACCTAGAGAAGCTCATGTGAACCATGCCCACCTGGCTCCAAGATGAGCTGGAGCGCTGGGGAGACCTGTGCCGAACTCCTAGGTAAGGCCATCCTGTCTACATGCTCCACCATTCCTTCCACACTTCTCTCTTTCCTCTCGTTCTCTTAACTTTGGGTGCTGAATTCTTTCTCCTCCTCAGCTAACCCAACTCCCGATGAGCTCCTACCTGGAGCAGACCATGGGGCAGGAGAGGACTCTGCCAGCAGTGTTTGCTGCCTGGGGGAGTTGTCAGAGCCGCCCCGTGTATCCACCTAGACTCATGCTCAATGTGTTTCAGAAGACACCTTGGGAGAGCTCAGCGTGCAGTTCCCCGATGGGCTCTCGATCCTGGCAGCTCCAGCAGGAAGAGAAAACCATGCAAACCCAGCTCTGTCATCTGGCGATAGGACATTCCTGTTGTCAAAGATAAACAAAGCCAGATATAATAAAGAGATGAAACAGGTTCTCTTCAGCAACTCTTGACAGCAGGGTGAGAAGTGGAGCTGTGTTCCCATTTGTGCGGAGGCGATGGGGCTCTCGAGGGAAAGGGAGAGGGGACGGGGGGGAGGAGCGAGCGGGGATCAGGCAGAGTCAGGGAAGTGAAAAATTGCAAAGGCGGGTAGGAGGGTTGGTTTGGACAAATGTGTCTGCCAGCTGGCAGTTTTCGAAGTTAGGGGTCTGTCCTCCCAGCGGGGAATGGCACTGCCCGCCCCTGGTGGAGGTGGGGCAGGGTCAGACGTGTGCGGGTGCAGGTGCAAACTCGGACCCTGGGTTCTCTTCCCAGCTCTACTGTCCACTTCCTACATGGTCAGGGATAGGTCACCCTGCTTTGTCTCCAGGCTCTGACCTGGGAGCTCTGGGGTCACCAACCTTGGAACGTTTGAGTTGTGTCACCCTATAATTCTTATGCTCGTCCACTGAGGTCACAGAGAAGTCACTCAATGGTTCTTGGGTGGTGGGTCTGTGGTGAAAACCCAATGGCACAGCTATACATGGGCCCAGTCAGTGCATGGACACGTGCACAGCTCTAGCAGGGAGTGCCCAGGCTAGTCCTCCTCCCGGCCACCCTATTGTCACCCGAGTCCCCATAAGTGCATCAAATTAGTAATGAGAATGCCTGGTCCTAACTCATACTCAGCCTCCTTTTAAAATGGGGTCATCATCTTGTTTTTCCTCAACTTGAGCTTAGACGAGGCGAGGGGGCTTCTATCTGCCTTGTCTTCCTTGTGCTGCTTCTACCTCTTTCCCCCAACCTGGTAAGGGGTTTTGACTCCTCTACAGCTGGAGGTGGGCATGAGGAGGCGTGGCGCTCTCTGGACTGACGGTGGTCCAGGCTGGGCTCTGCCATCCCAGCACCCACGTGCAGCCGGAGCCCTGCCTCTGCCTGTCCCATGGGGGGGTCCTTCCCTCCTCGGCCCCTGGGCACCCAGAGGTTCCTCCCTGTTGGGTTCTCCTCTTCTTTCAGGGCTGCCCCTTGTGACTGGATCTATGATGACTGCGCCCCTGTTTTCTCTGGTCTGAGACCTGCATCTGGTTCCTGGGAATCATTCTCACAACTTTTACTCCTACAAACTCCCCCCGAACACAGAAGTACCTTCTGCCAATGTCCTTCAGAAAGTGGCAGTATTCCTTGAAAAATTCTCAAGTGTTTCACCTTTCCTATCTAAAAATGTGCATTTAATTTTGTTTCAATTGCCAAAGTCAAAGTTGTGGCAGTCTGAAAAAGTCACTATTGATGTATAGGAACAGTTAGACTAAAGAGACTCATAGTTAACACCAAGGACAGAGGCAGGGAGGACCCACAGGGCCTGAGAGGGAATGATGCCCACCTTGGCAGGGACCAGGGGGAGATCCTTGTCTATTGTCCTGAGCCTCTTCATATGCATTGGGAATTTCTACTTTATCTGACATCTTTTTTAGTGCTGTATTGTTCACATTAAAATTTTTTTCTTTATAGCATGATATTTTGACATCTTAAAAAATCTTGGTGGGAGAATGGGAGAAAATTTTCACGTGCTACAAATCCGACAGAGGGCTGATAACCAGAATCTATTTAGAAATCAGAAAAATCAGCAAGAAAAAATTGAACAGCCCTATCAAAAAGTGGGCAAAGGAGATGAACAGAAACTTTGCAAAAGAAGACAGAATAATGGCCAAAAAACATATGAAAAAATGCTCAACATCTCTAATCATCAGGGAAATGCAAATCAAAACCACAATGAGATA
>CAUYSK010116204.1:0-23880 GCA_963575035.1 Avahi laniger
GTAGTCCCAGCTACCTGGGAGGCTGAGGCAGTAGGATCGCTTGAGCCCAGGAGTCTGAGGTTGCTGTGAGCTAGGCTGACGCCACGGCACTCACTCTAGCCAGGGCAACAAAGTGAGACTCTGTCTCAAAAAAAAAAAAAAGAAAAATGAAAACATAGGTTTTCATTTTCTAGAGTTCACAATCTTTAGAGAGAAACCAATATAAATGATCGTTTTAAGACACAGACTTGTGTGTAATACTAGCCTGTTGACCAGCAGCTGAAGGGAACAATGGACTACAAATGCGGGGACAAGGTTCCAAAAGGTTTCACAGAGGAGGCTGGGTTGAGAAGCCGTTAGAACCTGACCGTGGATCAAGAAAGAGGACTTGGGCAGTGTGTTAGTCTCCTGTGGTTGCTATAACAAACTACTACAAATCTGGTGGCTAAATAACATCCATTGATTCTCTAACAGTTTTGGAAGCCAGAAGTCCAAAACCAGGTTCACCGGGTCAAAATCTAGGTTTTGGCAGCCTGTGCTCCATCTGAAGGCTCCAGAGGAGAGTTTGTTCCTTGCCTTTTCCAGCTTCTGGTGACTGCCTGCATTCCTTGGCTTGTGGCTGCATCACTCCAGTGTTCAAAGCCAGCATCTTCAAATTTCTCACTGCTGTGTTTTCACCTTGCCTTCTGTTCTGTGTGTAGTGAAATCTCCCTTTGTCTCTCTCTTATAAAAATACAGGAGGCCGGATGCAGTGACTCACACCTGTAATCCTAGCACTTTAGGAGGCAAAGGTGGGAGAATCACTTGAGGCCAGGAGTTCAAGACCAGCCTGAGCATGAGCAAGACCCCAACTCTACCAAAAATAGAAAAATTAGCCAAGTATCATGGTGTGCGTCTATAGTCCCAGCTACTCGGCAACTGAGACAGGAGGATCGTTTGAGCCCAGGAGTTTGAAGTTGCAGTGAGCTGTGATGACGCCACTGCACTCTAGCCCCAGCGACACAGTGAGACTCTCTGTCTCAAAAAAAACAAAAAAGGCCGGGCACGGTGGCTCATGCCTGTAATCCCAGCCACTCGGGAGGCGGAGGCGGGTGGATCATTTGAGCTCAGGAGTTCAAGCCCAGCCTGAGCAAGAATGAGACCCCGTCTCTACTAAAAAAATAGAAAGAAATTAGCTGGACAACTAAAAATATATATAGAAAAAATTAGCTGAGCATGGTGGCGCATGCCTGTAGTCCCAGCTACTCGAGAGGCTGAGGCAGGAGGATCGCTTGAGTCCAGGAGTTTGAGGTTGCTGTGAATAGGCTGATGCCACGGCACTCTAGCCCGAGCAACAGAATGAGACTCTGTCTCAAAAAAAAAAAAAGAACATGAGGATTGCATTTTGGGTCCACCATAATAATCCAGGGTAAGCATCCTCATCTCAAAATGCTTAACTTAATCACATCTGCAAATCTGCAGACACCCCATTACCACCATTTTTGGTTGTTATTGTCGTTGTCTGTTTGTTTGCCCTATAAGGTAACATTCGCAGGTTCCAGGGATTCGGATGGAGCTATATTTTAAGGGCTATTGTTCAGCCTGCTACAGGCAGGCAGGGCAGGGAAAGGCCATTCGGGGAAGTGAACCCTACAAAGAGTAGGCAAGGGAGCAAGAAAGAGCTTCAGGATGTTCAGGAACCAGAGCGGACCTGCGGTGGGCTGGACTGGCCCGAGACATGATCTCTGGTGAGAGCTGGATCAGAGGGAGGGAGCCTGTGCCCTTGTGCCGCTAAAGGGTCGTGCCCAGGCAGGAAGAGCCACTGACTGAGCTCTCAGAGCAATGGACAGACAGGATCAGGTTTGCATTTCAGAAAGACCCTCTGGCCACTGTGTGGAGGACGGGCTGCACGGGAGGGAGCCTGCAGGCTGGGACACGTAGAGCCAAGGACATGAAGACGGGAGGACAGGACTGGACAACATGAAGGAGGTAGGATGCCGCGAGGCTTGGAGATGGACGAGGGAGAAGAAGTGGGTGTGCTTCCATCAGGTTCCAGTAAACAGTCAGCATCAGAGGGGCCTCCCTGGCTGGGGCAGTGCTGGGTGCTGAAGTCCTGCGGTGGACCCCACCCCAGGCATGTGACTCAGTTCTGGGCTGCCCCAAGGCGCAGCCTTTGTTGGAGGCTTGGACAGGAAGCTCTCCCGCAGGTAAGCGTGCCAAAGCCAGCCACACCCTCCCAGGTGCAGCCAGGCCCAGTCACTGTGAGCCACTTCCTGGGGTGGGGCCC
The DNA here is from genome assembly GCA_963575035.1 of Avahi laniger. Lineage (NCBI taxonomy): Eukaryota > Metazoa > Chordata > Mammalia > Primates > Indriidae > Avahi > Avahi laniger. Next base: position 2,246 of record CAUYSK010116204.1, read on the forward strand.
CTTTACCACACCAGTCCATCCAAAAGGAAGTCGTCAATGACCTGGCGTGTGAGCAGCCCCAGGCCCTCTCTGACTCAGCCCCCGTTTGGGAGGGGAGCCGGTGCTGATGCTCTTAGGGTAGGGAGCAGGGAAGCGGCAGCCACATCTGTCCCAGCCACTCAGCTAGCCAGGGGCTTTAGTACAACCCTCCTACATGCAGTTTCCTTCCACAGTTCTTAAAGGCCCTTTAGGTGTGTGTGACCTCTTTGTGCTTTAATTTGCTCCTCTATGAATTGGGCAAATACCAGGACCTTCCTCAGAGAGTTGTGAGGATGGAAAGAGACAAGCACTGGAGAACGGCTGGCAGGGTGCCTGGCTCCCTGCAGGTTCCTGACGCTGAAGGTGCCTGCCGCAGGATCCACTGTGAGAGGCAGATAGACTGGGGTGTGGCTGTCAGCTTTACCACCCTCTCTCCCTGACATTAGGCAAGTTCTGTAAGCAATCCGAATACATTCTGACATATGCGTGGAAGACACTTAGCGTTTCACCTGGCACAAGGTGGGACTCTAGGAATCACAGAGAAGTTAGGCTTTCTAAACCCACAGGGGAGAGTCTGGGCTGGGCTCTGAAGGGATTTCTGCGCTCACTGCAAGCAGGCTGTGTAAGGCACAGTGTTACGTTGCTGCACGCACCTGTGTGTAGCGCAGGTGCACACACCTTCACACGCGCAGGTGTGCCTCCCCGCGAGCCCCAGGACACACATGCAAATTCATGTAACAGACAAGGCCAGAAGGTGACTTTGGATTTGCAAGGAGGCTGTAGGGACAGAGATTGCAAACCAGCAGCCCTCGCGGCTGCACGTGGCCTGGAGAAGAGTTTTTCTCTTACAGCATTTAACAAAGGGGATTTCCGTAAGGAAACTGCATATAAGAATCTAGATTTCTGACTTTTCTAGCAGAATCAGAAAAGCTAGCATGTTGGACCCACATTCCATCAAGACAGAGACCAGCCAAAGACTCGAGTTGCAGTGTGTGCTTTTCTGGTCTCCACTAGCCCCTGGGCCTGTGGGGTCTGAGTTCCAGAGCCTGGCACGGCACTTAAGGGTGTTGGCTCTGGCATCAAACTGTCTGGATTTCAACTCTGGGCCTGCCACCCTGGACAAGTCATACAACCTCTTTAAGCCTCAGTTTCTTTATCTACAAAATGGGTACGATCATAGTACATTCCTCCCAGAGTTGTTACGAGGGGGAGATGAGATAATATGTGTGAAGCAGTTGGCACCTGGCACTTAGGAAAGATTCTATAACTTTCAGCTACTGCTGTTATTACTGTTTCTGGCATCAGCCCATGGTTTCAGGATCCAAGCAAACCTCCATGGATATCGGAAGGCACCTTCCTTAATTGGCACAGCTCGTTTTCTTCAGGTCTCACCCTGTCACCTGCTAATCCTGGACACCACACTGTGGGAACCAGATTCTCTCCCAGGACCTGCTGTCTCCACGTGTCTCCACGTTGACCACCCAGTCCCCTGACTCACATACAGTCTAGGCCTGATGGGGAAAAACACTTCTTGTTGACACATAAGCCCTGTGAGCTCTCACGGGGTGTCACACTTGGTTATCTTCCCGTCCTCCTTCTGAAATCCCATGGTGTAAGTGTTGGTGAAGCTGAAAGGGAATCCTCTTCAATGTCAGGGCCAGGCTGTGGGGACGCTCGGTGAGGAGATGGCCTTTGCCCTCGAGGACCTCACTTTCTGTCTGAGACACACAGAGGCACAGGCAGGCAGATCTTCATTGAGACACTGGACCCGATAGGAGGCAGGCAGTTGGGTCGCGTGAGTCCAGACCAGGGGCCTCCAATGCCAAGCAGTGCTCATCTAGGCAGCAGAAAGGGAAGGGTGATCCCAGCAAGGGGCACAGCGTGGGCAAGGCAGGACAGGCTGGAAAATGCCGTGTTTTACTGGAAACCGCACACTGGGCTTATGCTGGGAAGGTGGGGAGTGCAGCGTGGTGGTCCTGCATCCGTGGGTGCTGGGGAGCCCTCTCTGACAAGAAGGCGATTTTCCTGCACTTCTGAGCAGCAGAAGTGATGGTGTCGCCTACGTACTCCTCCGGACAGGCCCTTTTTGCTGTGGGGAACCACAAGCCTCTGGCCGAAGAATCTCTTAATTTAACCATCTCATTCATCCATTCAGTCTTTCACCAAAACTTTACGTAGAAAATAGGGTTTATTGTTATTTTAATAACAAGATTAATATTTGCATGTCATAACAAATTCAAACCGTACCAAAGCATAGAATATAAAATTTGAAAGTTCCTTTTCCCTTAGCCTACTCCTCAGGGGTAACCACTGTTAGAAGTTTGTGATGGATCCTTCCAGATTGCTTCCTGTTGTCTACACAATTGCGTGTGTGTTCACTCTTATGTTAACAACATAGATTGGGCATATTTCCAAGTCAACACATATAGATTCAGCCCACTTTTTTTACAAATACAACTGATACATGAGTACAGTCTCGCTATAAAAAAATTCTAATAATACAGAGGTATGTGGAGGAAAAAGTAAACCCCCTCCCGACTTCTCTGCTACCTCTTTCCTCCTATGATACGTTCTTCTCAGTTTGGTGAGGGCTTATTCAGGCCTTTTCCTATGCATTTACACACACAAATGACACTTATACAAATATATGATTGTGTGTACGTGTTGTTTAACATCTTCCACAACTGGCCTTTGGCCTGACAATATGTGTTAGAAATGTCGGTATCTGTAATCTAGACTCAACCTTGTTAGCTGTTCTCGGGATTCCCCAGTTTGGCTTTACCTTGGTTTATTCAACCATTCCCCTTCTGACAGGCGTCATTTGCAAATGCTTTGCCACCACGAGCAATGCTGCTGAGCATCCTCGCGTGGACACCTTCATGGGGCCCACAAACTTGCCTAGGACGGAAGCAGCCTGGCTGCCTGGGAGGAGATTCTGTTCTCCCTGAAGGCAGTGCTTGCGCTCCTCTGTATGGCTCTGAACTCCCAGTGGGTGCCTGTTCCCAGCCAGGTCCTGCCCTGGGACAGCTCCAGTCTTAGAGTCCTGTGATGGGGTGATTCAGGAGCCAGCACTAGGGTGGGAGCAGAGTTCAGGGAAGGCTCCCTGGAGTAGTTGGTGTCCAGGCAGAAACCTGCCTGCTGAGTAGCAGTTCTCCAGGCAGCGGAGCCAGGGAAGGGCTGTTCCAGCTGGAGAAGGGCTCCACCATCTGTGTAGCACCAAGTAATGGTGTCCCCTAAATGCTTGGGACCAGGGCTGAAGGCAGAGGCAGGGTGCAGCTGATGGGAAGCTGAAGCAGGATGGTGAAGTGCTAAGGAGTGGGAATGTCACCGGACGGTGCTTAGCAGATGCCTGATTACACACTCCTGAGGAAGTCTGAACGGGGAGCCGGGGTGGGCGTGGGGGGTGGGGGGCGGGGCTGGAGGGGAGACAGGACAGGTGCTTGGGGTGGAGGTCAGGAACTCGCACTTGGCGAGAGTCCACCAGGAGCCAGGCCCTCTGTGGCGTGAGGAGTGGTTTCCTTCCCTCCTTCCCTCCCTCTCTCCCTTCCTTCCTTCCTTCCTTTTTAAATTAATAGACTTTCTCAAGAGCCATTTTAGGTTTATAGAAAAATTGAGTAGAAAAGTATAGAGAGTTCCCATAGAGACCCCTTCCCACCCCAATATGTACTGTTTCTCTTTTTTTTTTTTTTTTTTTAAGAGATAGGGCTTGCTCTGTCACCCGGGCTGGAGTGCAGTGACACAATCATAGCTCACTGCAGTCTCAAACTCCCGGGCTGAAATGATCCTTCTGCCTCAGCCTCCTGAGTACCTGGGACAATAGGAGCACCCCACCACACCCGGTTAATTTTTTCTTTAATTTTTTGTAGATACGGGGTCCCCCTGTGTTGCCCAGGCTGGTCTCCTATCGTTAACATCTTGCATTTGTGTGGTACATCTGTTACAACTGATGAACCAATGTTGATACATTATTATTAAATAAAGCCCATAGTTTACATTAGGGTTCACTCTTAGTGGTGGTACATTCTACGGGTCTGTCCAAATACATAATGAAATGTCTCCACCATGACAGTATAATATAGAGTAGCTTCCCTGCTCTAAAAATGCCCTGTGTTCTACCTAGTCACCCCTCTCTCCCCTCCATCCCTGGCAACCCCTGCTCTTTATGTTGTCTCTATGGTTTTGCCTCTTCCAGGATGTCTTATAGCTGCAACATACAGTATGTAGCCTTTTCAGATTGACTTCTTTCCCCTAATAGTAGGTATTTAGGGTTCCTCCGTGTCTTTTCATGGCTTGATGAGCTCATTTCTTTTTATTGCAGAATAATATGCCATTGTATGGATGCACCAATTTGTTTATCCATTTCTGAAGGATATCATGGTTGCTCTGAATTTTCGGCAATTATGAATAAGGCTGCTATAAACATTCATGTGCAGTTTTCTGTGTGGATGTAGTTTTCAACTCATTTGGGAAAATACAGTATTTGTCTTTTTGTGACTGACTTATCTCATTTAGCACAATGCCTTCTCTTTTCATCCATGCTTTATGTAGCATGTGATCAAAACTTCCTTCTTTTTTAAGGCTGATTAATATTTCATTATGTATGTATATATAATATATGTATATATTATATATGTGTGTATATATGTGTGTATACATATACACATATGCATTATATTATATAGTGTATAATATATATTATTATATTATATTATATATATATACACACACACACCACGTTTTGTTTATCCATTTTCATTCACCTGTAAATGAACGTTTGGGCTACTTACACCTCTTAGACACTGTGAATGATGCTGTGAACATGGGTAAGCAAATATCTCTTCAAGATCCTCCTTTCAATTCTTTTGGATGTATTCTAAGAAGTGGGATTGCTGAATCACATGATAGTTCTATTTTTAATTTTTTGAGGAACCACCATACTGTTTTTTCCATAGGGGCTACACTATTTTACATTCCCATCAATAGTGTACAAGGGTTCCAATTTCTCCACATCCTTGCCAACATTTATTTTCTGTTTTTTAAAAAAAAATTTAGTAGAAGCCATCCTAATGGGTGTGAAGCGATATCTCACTGTGCTTTTGGTTTGCATTCCTTAATGATGAATGATATTGAGCATCTTTTCATGTGCTTTTTGGCCATTTATGTCGTCTTTAGAGAAATGTCTATTCAAGTCCTTTGCCCATTTTTTAACCAGGTTCTTTTTTTTGTTGTTGTTAAGTTGCAGGAGTTCTTTACATATTCTGGATATTAACCCCTTATCATATACATGATTTGCAAATATTTTCTCCCAGTCTGTAGGTTGCCTTCTCACATTGTTGATCATTTCCTTTGGAGCAAGGAAGTTTTCAGTTTGATGTAGTCTCATTTATCTATTTTTGCTTTTGTTGCATGTGCTTTTGGTGTCATAGCCAAGAATCATTGCCAAATCCATTGTTTCGAAGATTTTCCCCTATGTTTTCTTCTAAGAGTTTTATAGTTTTAGGTCTTACATTTAGGTTTTTATTCCTTTGAGTTAATTTTTGTATATGGTGAAAGGTAAGGGTCCAACTTTTGTGTGTGGATGTCTAATTTTCCCAACAATATTTGTTGAAAAGATTGACCTTTCCCCATTGAATGGCCTTGGTACCCTTGTGGAAGATTATTTGACCATATATATACTCGAGGGTTTATTTCTGTGCTGTCCAATCTCTTCTGTTGGTTTCTATGTCTGTCTTTATGCCAGTACCTTTTGATTAATGTAGCTTTGTCATATGTTTTGAAATCAGGAAGTGTGAGACCTCCAACTTTGTTCCTTTGAGTACTCTCTTAATTTCTTTTATGACTATTGATCTATACAAGTTTCTCACTCAAGTTAATTCTGGAACTATGTATTTCCCTAGAAAATTATTGATTTCATTTGGGTTTTTAATTTATAGGTAGACTTTTAATATAATATTCTCATTTATTAAAAAACACCATAATTTTATATCCCCTTACTAATGTCTAAAAAAATTCAGATTTGCCAAAAGCATGTCTAATTCATTATTATTTTTAACCAATGAAGTTTTTTTTGTTTGTGTGTGAGTTTGTTATTAATTCCTTCTTTCTAATTTCTTTGTAATTATTTTATTGTTATTTTACCAGATCCTTGAGTTCATTTAGCTTCAGATCTTCTTGGCTAAACATTTTTCTCTAAATAGCCTTTGGCCTGGATCCCTCAGATTTTGATATATAAGACTCTCATTGTTATTAATTTTGAAATTAACCCATAATAGTTCATCCCACATTAGATTAGTTCTTTAACTAATCTAATTAAGAAGAGTATTTTAAAATTTTCTAAGATTATTTCTAATAATAAATCTATTTCTAAGACATATGCTTTATTAATCAATGTATTTCTGTTTCTATTTCTAAGATATATGTTTGGCCTTTCTAATTCTATTGCATTCTATTCAGTGAATGTGTCCTATATGATTCCAGCTTTTTGGAATTTATTAGGCTTTTTTTAATAGACTAATAAATAAATACAAAGAAAAAGATTTGGAAGTTACATACTGCAGTGCTAGCAGCGATTGACTCTTGCAAGTGGTGTAAAATTAAAGGGTGGAGGCAGCAAGGGGGGCTTTTTGTTTGTTTTCACTTTGTATACATTTGACTGGTTGAAAACATTTTTTACCATAAGAATTTGCTCAAGTATTAATGTTTTTCAAAAGTAACTCAGAGAACCTGGCAGTATAAACCTCTGGGTGCAGCGGCCAACATACTCCTGAAAGCACCATTGTATGATAGCTCTTGACTGAGACACTGCCATAAAAACGTGCTTACCGTGTATTGGCTCCACGATTTGTGAGCATTTCCTAAGTACCTAACATCAGGCTTTGGATAGAGAGAGATAAAAATCTACAGTCTGAGGCCAGGCAGGTCGCTTCCAGCACTGTGGAAGGCCAAGGCAAGAGGCTCTTTTGAAGCCAGGAGTTTGAGACCAGGCTGGGCAACATAGTGAGACACTATTTCTAAAAAAAAAAAATAAAAAATTAGTCCAGCATGGTGGCCTGGCCCTGTAAGTACCCAGCAGCAGGTTTGTTTGAGCCCAGGAGTTAGAGGCTGCAATGAGCTATAATTTCACTACTGCACTCCAGCCTGGGTGACACAGCAAGACCCAGTCTCAAAAAAAAAAAAAAAAAAAAAAAAAAAAGAAAAGAAAAAGAAAAAATGTAAAGAAAGCCAAAAAACATAGTCTGGCCTTTCAGAAGCTCATAGTCTGGTTGGAGAAACACAAGAAAACAAGCAATTCCAATACGTAGCCATCACAGTGATCATGACATTGTGCTTGGAGGAGTTATTCCATGTATCTGTACAAGAAAGCCTCCAGAGAGGGTTCCAGACCGGATTTAGAAGAATGGGAGAAACTGGCTCAGAGAGGTAGACAGTAGGGTTGCCAGATTTAACAAATAAAAACACAGGATGCCAGTTAAATTTGAACTTCAGATGAATATATATTTTTTGTATGTTTTATGCAATATTTGGGAGATATTAATACTTTAGTTAGTCGCCCCACGTATGGCTTTGGGGACGATTTGTTCAGGAACGGAAGTGACAGAGGCAGAGAAAAAGAAAGGTTGGGCAAGAAGGTGGGCTCGGTTCCGGACAGGGGACATGGGGTCAGTGGAACACGCGATTGGAGAAGTTGCATTTCGGGCTGCAGGATTTCGGGGTTCGGATCTTAGGGGAGAGATTAGGACTGAACGTGTGATACAGGGTATGTGCTACCGTTACAGGCCGCCATACAATGGCAGTTGGAGCCACGGGGATGGTGGGTAGGCATTATTTCCTTGTTCAGGAAAGCAGGGCGTGTTGGTGTAATCCGGTTTAGAAAGATCAACCCCAAGTAATTAAAGGAAGAACACTTCTGGAGCCTGAGGGATTCCCCGGGGTGCGCTGCAGCTGCTGCGCGCGGCTGGCGGGGAGGCCGGCAGGGGGCGCCCCTGGGCGGGGGGCGGCAGGCGGCGGCGGCGACCCCCTGGCGGGGCTCAGGGCGGGCACCGGGTGCTCGGCGCAGGTGGTGGAGACGGCGGGTCCTCCTGCGTCTGCGCCCAGACAGCCTTCCCAGCAGCCCTGCCGGGTTCTGCTCAGGTGAGCAAACTGAAGCCGGGAGAGTGGAGGGTGTCACCCAGGTGGGCCTGTCGCTTCCGAAGGCCCCTTTCTGGCGTGAGCCCGGCTGGGCTGGAGGGGAGGGCTCTGGGTCCTTGGAGGCTGTCCCCTCAGTGACTGTAGCTGCCTCATCCTGGGACAGTTTCGGCCTCCAGGTCCCTTCCCTAATTCCCCACTCTACTCGGGAGGGAGTGGGATTGGAATACAGATGAAGCTGCCACCCTCCCAACCTCTGGGTGGTGACACCCCTCCTCAGATCACAGGTGCCCTGCAAGCTCCCACCCCACAGCCCAGACCGGAACTGCCTTTGGAAGGAAGGAGTGGAGCAGAGAGGAAGGTTCCCAACGTTGCTCTTCTCCAGGATGATCGCAACTCCTGTCGGGGGAGGCCCCCCTCCAGGTGTTGGGAGCCGTGGCTTTTCAAGGCTTCCTCCCATAAAAGGACTGGGAATGGAGGTGGGGGTGAGGCTAGAGGTTGCGGTCGCCCTGGTCGTGGGAGCCTCAGCTGTGATCGCACTGCGGACTGTGCGCTCCCGCCGTCTCCCCGCCGCCGCGGGTGGGTCCTCCCTCCACAGCCGCCCTGACCACTCTGCCCGAACGTCTGTGATGATTTCCTGTGTTAACTACATTCTTGCTTGTATTCAAGAACCTCATTCTGTGTCTGCCTGCACTGGGATGTGTGCTTTTTGAGGGCTGCACCCCCAGCACCTAGAGTTAACAAAGGAGGTGCTCAATGGATGAGACTGAGTGGATGATGCCCTCCCCTCCTCCTCATTCTGCCTTTTCCTTCCCAGCCCAAGGCACTTTGCACAGTGCTCTCCACCAGAATTTAGGTTTGAAATCTTGATTCCTGTCTAGATTTAAAGGTTTTCAGACAGGATATTTCTTTTCCGTCAGGCTTACTGCCTTTCCAAAAAATGAGGCCTAACGTTCTCAACATGATCCTGCTGGTCATGGGATGATTTGTTGCGGGGTTCCCTCCAGTGTTTGCCATTCTTGCAGTAAGCTAAGCTCCATCTGGCCGTGAGCTAGGTGCTCTGCACACAGTAAGGCCTGCTCCCAAGAGGTGTGTGGAGGGAAGGCACATGATCCTCTCAACCCCTGACTTCCCTTAGGAGTCATAGGTGGCCATGTTTGTAAGGAGTTATCGGGCAATATTCCGTGTCTTCTATGAGGGTGGGATCCTGTGCTTTCTGTAGGATGCAACCCTCTTGGGCTCTGATTTCTAAGGGGAGGCCTCTGTCGTCTTAACTTTGTTGTTCAGGCAGCGGCCGAGAGGGAATGGTTTAGAAGGCCAACAGGCAAATTTTTCTTAATTCAGTGCTTTCCTTGCTATAATAAGCCAAATCGGCAGAGCTTTACTAAGGAGTGTTACTGTGGCTTTCTTCAGCTGAAACTCAATACATCAGTTGGATGGACCCACAGAGGGCTTTTTCCTTGCTTGACTACAACTATGGCTCAATTCTCAAAGCAGACACTTGTGCAGAGTGTGGCGGCTCACACATAATCTTAGCACTTTGGGAGGCTGACATAGGAGGATCATTTGAGGCCAGTTCAAGACCAGTGTGGGCAACATAACTACCCCATCTCTATAGCCAGGTGGTGTGTGTCTGTGGCCCCATCTAACTTGGAGGCTGAGGCAGGAAGATTCCTTGAGCCTAGTTGTTTGTGGTTGCAGCGGGCAATGATCAAGCCACTGCATTCCAGCCTGGGCGATGGAGTGAGACCTCACCTCTAAAAAAGCAAACGTTTAGAAATAATCGTAGGTAGCTCTTTGTAATCAAATGCTCAGCAAAATACTGACTTGTTGGCAGTCCTGTTCTTTTACTCCTGCATAATCACAGCATCAAGGCCTCCCAAACTGGCCAGTAAAAATGATGGATGTGAGAAATGGCAAGGATCGATTCATGGTCTTGAACCACTGTCTGACCTCCACAAAACCTCGGCGGCTTCCAGGCCTCTAAGAGAGGGAGGGAGAGATTGAGATTTCTCTATCATATTGCCTTTCTCTTCATCCTGGCAGCTCATACACATCAGAGCAAATCTACATATAACTTAGTAATTTATCTACAACTTGAATCAAGAGCCGTTTAGTTACTATAACCTTAAGTGATGCACAGGAGTTGCTTGGTTAACTAACAAGTACCAAGTACTCACTTGCCATGGCACTTCATGTATGTTCTCTTTAATCCTCATGATCTCAGCAGGTCAGTATTACTTTCTTTACCTACACAAGGAAACCAAGGCTTAAAAGATGAAACCATTTGCCTAACAAATGAGAAGCTAGCGTTTGGAACCTGAGCAGTTTAATTCCAGAACCCAAACTCTGAACCACTGTACCCTAATTGTCCAAGAAACTTTGAATCAAATCTTCATTGAGCCAATTTCTTTCCCTTAAACTACCAGATAGAAGACAAGACTGTTTCATCTGGTTTAAGTTCTTGGTAAACATATATTTTTTAAAAGTTCTGTGACTGGAACATAATAGAAACTAGAGAAATTCATCTACAGGATATGAAGGTAAAGTTCACTAACAACCCTGCTTAACACTGAACTTCTTATAGGATCCATCCTGTAGTAAAGTTCTTAGAGTTAAGTACTCTTTAGCTCCAAGGTTCTGTGGGCAGTCAGGATATTGTTTGTTTTCCTTAAGTCAGAGTAAACTTGAATGGGCAATCTGAATTGAGGTACAGAGGGTTATTTTATCTAGAGAAAAACACAAGACCAGGTTTATTTCATACGTTATTCACACATTTTTTCATTTTCTAATTTATACATAATATACAAAGAAGTGAAGTTAACATTATTTCATATGAACCAATAAGAGCCAGGACTTAAGACAAACTGGTCCAGAAACAATCCATATCAAAAGGAGACATTCAAGAGTAAAGCTAAGGTGTTTTTGCCCAATTAAATTTCTTTAATCTGAAATGTCATTTTCAGATTTTACCAAAATTTCATGCTAACTTCCTAAAAGGTGGAATTGGAGTGGGCACCAAAAATGGCAGACCATAACATTTCTACAAGAATGTGTTTTTCTAGAATAGGTCTAAGAGGATTGGGAAGATTGGGTTGTCAGCATTGGGACACATGGGAATATCGGGACCCCAGAGGGTTCAGTTTCCCAATGTAATATTCTCTAGAACAGCCATTTTCTAAATTTGCAGAGATTTAACTGCTTGTGCCAATAGAGGGCTAGAATGAAGGAAGACTAGGAATTCAACTGTACAAAGACAGGTTAGTCATTACCAATATCCAAGAAGGACAGCTTTGATCCTGAAACCATGGGCTGATACTGGGAACAAAATTTTGACAAGGGGCCAAGACACTCTAAAGCTGGCAAAACAAAGTAGGAAAGAGTGGAAGAGAGCAGCTTTGTGTGGGGGTTGGGGAAAGCACTGCTACTGCGACTGGTGAACCAGTGTGACTACAAGGAGGAACAATGACAGGTGGCAGGATTTAATGGCCTCACCAAGGAATGTTGGGATAGAAAACTAGAATAACTCAACATTGACATGAAAAAGTATGCCTGGCACCCCAAACTTTACGCTTTTAGGTTCATGATATGAACAGCTAAGTGATAAAACCTTTATATTCAATATTGTGCTCAGAAGGACTGCTTTTCCTCTGCAGACCTCTAGTAAAAAATCCCTTCCATGTTCAACTGACAGCATGTTCATTTTAGTTTTTAGCACTAAACATAAGTGGGTTAACATAAATGTTTATACAAAATACTGACTTCAACAAAATACAAAGCACTTTCTTTATCTTTCAGAAACTGAATATACACAGCAAGTTTTTTTCCAAAATATTTTCATAGGCAAAGGATTAAAAACGATTTTAATTATACACATATGGTCACAATTTTGCCTTAAAAAGATTGTTGGGAAATGTACATAAGGCCGCTTGTAAATGTACATCATGTTACTGTAATAATGTCTTATGTCCAGAGGAAAAAATGGTATCATACAGATTTGCTCTTACTTGGGAATAGGCTATTCAAAAATACAGTACTCTTCTGTACAAAGAAAAAAGTCACATCACATTTAATAAGATGGAAAAGCATTGGCTCCATGGTAACCAAATATCTCAGTCCAATACTTTCTATTATGCACAATACCCTGACTTCAATTGAAAGCGATCTGAATCCTAGCATGTCCATATTAACAGAGTCAACAACTATGTTATAAAACAAAATGTTTCTCACAATAATAAAAAGAAAGCTGGTTCATACTTCTTAAACCATATAAAGATAAAAAATTTTTAAAAAATCACTCTCAATTTGGAGAAATAAATTTACATTATACAACACTATATTGCCAGGTCAAAGAGGGCAGGGACATAAATGTACACTAAAATGCAAATGTTTCCCAAAGAGATAAAACAAATTCCATTTACAGCATGAAGGTTTACAAATGTACACCTGTACAACCAAGGAAGGTGTCACTACTAAATTAGCAAGGCTTTTATAACATTGAAACAAGATTTGCTTTCAAAGTGTAAACTTACACCTATTACTACACACACAATGCATATATTTATAGGAAGCAAAAAAAGCTATCTGAATATGTAATCATGCTTAAATGTTGAGCTATCAAATTCACTTTTCAGTGGCCCCTTTTCACCTCTATCTGATTCCTACTTTTTGCATCTACTATGAAAAAGCAAAATAAAGCTCAACACTTCCTCAACATATTTTTGTAATTCTATAAGCAAAACAAAATACAAATTTCCACTTTCTCATTGCAAACCAAACTGAAAAGTTAATATGTGACTTAACTTTTCATTTAGTGCACTTAACTTGCATGGAAGTGTCACCATGATTTTGTTTTTTCTAACTCTTACAACAATTACATATGTAAGTATATACAATATTTCTGTACATTGCCAGAGACATTTTAGGGCAGTATTTGTATTAAAACAGCACATCCACTGTGAATAATGGTTAGGTTCTTTTCATCTCAAATCATTTTATTCTTGTCTTTCTTGCTGTGTTTTTATTTGCATGATAGTTTGTGAATTACCAAGATACAACTTAACTTTCTTTTTAAAATATTAATATTTATGCAGTTGATTGTTCATCTGTTATAAAAGGCGTCACGTCACGCAAAAGAAAGAAAAATAAGGACTATAATTCTATATACATCTCTATAAACTTGTTGTGCTATGGGGTTGTAGACCTACCAGACTGTAAGCCAGTTTATTAAAAGAATACTGTACTTTTTCCTTTAAAAACTATTTTTGTGACTTTACAAGGTAAAAATTTACAAAATATGTGACAGCTTTTTTTTTTGATACAGTTACATCATATACAGGCATTCTGTGCTTTGCCAGCAATCCAATCTGATAGGTCTCCACTCAGGGCTGAATATAATTTATCATTTACCACCCCCACCCCCCAAATATACACAAGAACCTTAAAAAATTTACAAATGGATGAATAAAGTCAATAAATAGTTTTGCTTTAAAAAAAAATTTGAAGATTCATAGTTGAGTTGTGTTTTGATAATTCACAAAAGAAACCTTCTTTTCACATGGTTAAATCATCTTCTTTCTCTTATTCCTTTACAGCATTCCATTTGGTGGTCCTCCAATAGGCCCTAGATCTGGGCTATTTTTCAAATAATACTTTTCCAACTTGGCCAGTATATGCTTCCCATATGTGTATTTGCGCAAAGTAGTAATGTGAGGTCGAATCTGAAAAACAAATAATCTGCTTAAGAAATCTAAGTTATTTTAGTTTCTGATTCTTTTAAAAAGTACACCCAAATCTGGGCAACATAGAGGAACAACTGCAATTTAAAAATTTAAATTGAAAGAAAGCTACTTTTTGGAAAAGGAAATCAATCTCAATCCAAGTATCTGCTCTCAAAATTTGTTCAAAGAATAAACAAACCACTACATTTAAACTATGTCACATGCAAACAGAGACTCTAAACAGCAAGAAAGTTTTTTTTTTTTTAATTAAAGAAACAGGTCTTGCTTTGTCACCATGGCAGGACTGCAATGGTGTGATTACAGCCTCCAAATCCTGGGTTCAGGCAATCCTCCTGCCTCAGCTTCCTTAGTAGGTAGGACTATAGGCGTGTGCTACCACACCTGCTGCTAGTGAGCTATTAAATTTTAAAGAATCATATTATCATTATCTTTTCTGCCAGACCAGCATGGTTTTTGTAAGTAATAATAACTGGCATATAATAACAGAGTTTGGTAAAACAGGCACTCTCCTCATACTGGATAGACGTCTAAACTTGTACAAGATATTCTGAGCACAGCCTGGCAGTATCTATTAAAACGTAAAATGTTTACAATGCTTTGACCCAGCAATTTCACATCCAGGAATTTATTCTACCAAAATAATTCTGTAAAGCTTTTGTATGAAGCACTACTTATGTATAACAATTAGGGACAATCCAAATGTCATAAATATATTATTGGTTAAATAAATAATGTAGCTGTTAAAAAATAAGATTAAAAATTATTTGTATGTATACTTTCAAGCAGGAATGATAAAGTAAAAAAATAGGTGGAAAATTTAGGACATTAAAGACTAATTTTAAAAATCAGAAGGCCAAAACACTTTTATGGCTGGAAGTGATCTTAAGAGATCACTTTCTAAATGAGGTGAGGTTCAAACAGGTTATGTTCTTCATTTCATGTTTCCTAAATGAATACATTTAGAAAAAGAGCAAGAATACTGAAAATGTTATTTCTTTCAGTATTTTTTTAATACTAAGTCTTCCTATTGCAATGGATGATTTCTTTCTTAAAGAGGCATTAGATTCTAGTAGGATGATACAGAGAGAAAACAGTATGAAGGGAAAGTATTAGGAGTTAGTGCTACCCATAAAAGAAATCAACACAAAATTCTCTTCAGAAAAATGTATTATGTTAAAGTCAATGTTCACCCATGTAATATGGTAAATTAGTAAATCAAGTGTAGTCCACCCTCCATATCCATGGGTTGGGTTCTGCATCCATGGATTCAACTGAACATGGATAAAAAAAAATATATATATATATATTTTTTTTTTTAAGAAAGAAGTTAACAGCTTTAAGTTTAAATTAAAAAGAAGAAAGGAAACAAAAGGCGGTGTGCACCTGTATGTAATCTCAGCTACTTGGGAGGCTGAGGCAGGAGGATTGCTTTAGCCCAAGAATTTGAGACCAGACTAAACAATACAGTGATAAAAGTGAGACTCCTATCTCAAAAAAAAAAAAAAAAGTTGAGTCTGTATTGAACAGACTTTTTTCTTGTCATTGCTTCCTGTATTGTAACAATACAGTATAACAACTATTCACATAGCATTTATATTGTATTAGGTATCATAACTAATAGATGATTTAGTCTATGGAAGGATGTACATAGGTTATATGCAAATACTATGTCATATAAGAAGGAACTTGAGCATCTGTGGATTTTGGTATCCATGGGGGGAGGTTGGAGGTGTTCCTGGAACCAACCCCCCAGGGGGATAACTGAATATTTAAATAAGATGGGGAAAGAAAGAACAATGCTAAACATTGGTAAACAGATGACTACTCAATATGACAAACTTAAGAATTTAATAAAAGAGTAAACCATGCCAACATCTGCCAAAGTTATCCATTAATTTTTTTATCCAGTTATAATACATGAGGAAATGAAATTCAAGGGAAGTTAAATGTGTAGCCTGAAGTTACAGATAAATCGAATTATCTATCTATTACCTTGTGCATGATTATTTTTCTCTGAGCAGGTTCAGCCATATCGATCATCTTTTGAACCACATAATTGGCATACTGGTCCTTCATCATGGTGTATAAGGCACTGTGAGGACCATCATTCTGGCAGCAAACTTCATCAATCAGTAAAGCTCTCTCGGCACGGGAAGCATGAGTAACACACTTTTCTACTACATTGCTAAAAATTAAAGTAGATAAGCAAAATTTTGTTAATTCTTTCTTTACACCAAAATTTCCTTGACTTTGAAATCAAGAATCTATTCCAATGCAGTAGTAAACAGAAGAGTCAAGATGGTATGCTCTTGTCTTGTGACTGCATTTAAAACAGAAATTGGTATAATGGGACATTACACATTAAAATTATAATTAAAAAAAGGCAACTACATCATTAGTAAGTTCTGAGACTTTCAAGAACATGTACTAAATAAATTTGCATTTCCTCACAGGTCTTGTAGATAAATGATTTTTTAAACACAGACTTCAAAAAGTATTATGTGGGCAAAATAAATGTGTTATGTAGATTTTTAAAAAGTAAAAGCAATGTTCTGTATGTGCTTTTTAATACCACCAAAAAAGATTGTAGTTCAATGATATAGTCTACATCCATTTCTGTGCTTACTAATAAAAGCCAAGAACTTCAAAGAATTGAGCCCTGGAATTAGAAAATACAGCAATACCTGGCGAATTTGTGTTGACTCAGGGCTAAGACCTTTCCTCTGATTTCGGAAACAATTTTACTCTTGTCTTCAGGTCGACCATGTTCCAATACATGCTGAATAACATAATTGCCATACTGATCCTAAGGACAAATATTTAACAATTACTTCACCTAAGTCATTCCTTAAGAATAATGGTTACTCTTTAAAAAGATATTGATAATTTTGTCTGAACATCCTATAGTATAGTCAGAAGAATAGGCTTTGTCTCACCGTTTCTATAATATTTAATAATATATTTAAAAATCAGAAAAATTTCCAAATATATATAAACATTTCAAATTATTAGGTAATTTATACCTGTACCAACTGTTCTGTATGTTGGTGGAGTTCTTCTAAGATAGGTAAGGTCTGTTCTGCCGTGCAGTGTTCTAGGATGCGCTGAATTACTCTGCAGCCATAAGGATGAGTTGAAAGCACAAATACCTTAATAAAATGTAAAAAATTAGGATTTGCATTCTCTGACACTTTTTAACAGTTTTATGAGGCAGACAGGTTTCTGACAACACCCAGAATTGGTTGAAAATAGAAGGGTGATGGATTCACATTTAATATGACCACCACGTTAGCAAAGCCTGGGATGTGGGAGGAGGGAGCGTTCAACTTAGGAGCTAAAGGTATTCTCATCTACAGGAACCAACCCGAAGATTGAGGGTATGTAATAACAGGAATGAATGGCTGAGAAGAGGGAAGGTAGTTTAACATTTAATTAAATGCCATTAATTATTATGTATTAGTCACTAATTGCTATGTATTTTCTGTATTATTATACAGTCTTAAAGTCTTCTTCCCTCCTCCTCCTCTTCTATGAGGAAATCTGGAAAACACCGTTTGGTTTACATTCTAACAGCGATTACCTTTACTTCTTAATGTGATTATAACTTGTATTTCTACATTTTGCAGGTTCAAAAAAATGAAGTTCTCTACTAACTCCAGAAAGAGGAAGAAATTAATGCACATTTACTATTTTGTCTCCTATTTTTGTATCTGAGTGCTGTGTATTATCTTGTGACTTACGAAAATTCTAAAATCATGTCCTAACAAATTAGAAGCCAAAATTCAATCTTACTTGTCCTTTGAAAGCATCAATGATGAACTGCAGTGACTGTGGTTGAACACATTCAATACATTTTTGTACAACATGGTTTCCATTCTGATCTTTCACACATTTGAGTACATGACCATCTAACTCCTTTACCATTTCACTCTGTAAAACACAAGATGCCATTTAAATAATTATCTCAATAAACAACATGATAAAATTAAATAACATGAGAACAAAAGTACACTCAAAAAATATTTCCTATTTGTATTTTTTTTTTTACCATATGGAAGTTTAAGTATTTTTCCTTGAAGTATCATTAGCAGAAACCATTGAAGGTAAAAATTACTAAAACGTATTTTGTGGGATTATAATGTGAATGATACATGTTGAAATAACCTGGTGGTGCTGATTTTGCTCTATTTAAGCTGTCTTCACTGTGTCATCCAATAATTGTTCTCAGTTGGTAAACTCATATAACTAATTCAGAATTCTACATTTTTGCCCTACTTATTATCCCCTCCAAAGGAATTATTTTTAATGCCTGCACAAGTCTATCAAGTGCATAGAAAAAAGTAAGGAATTGAGCACATATGGTTCATGTGATTGTCACATATTATCTCAATAATTCCCTTAAGGGAAGAAATTATTCTTGGACATTTTTGTTCTTCCTGACGCTCTTATAATTAAGAACCTGCTAGCTTTTATCATTAATACAATCATCTGTGTGCCTAATTAGAGCAGTAAGAATGGTACTGTGGAGAAATGGAGCACACACACTTAGTCTAAAGGAATTCACATTTAAGTATCTTTCACCCAAAGCTCTCTTAGCTACACTCTGACACAATCGGGGAGGAATCCTACTAAGCTACAATACAGATGTTTAGGTATAAATTAAAATGGACTAAATCACAAAATCAAATGTACTTAAGAATCCAAATAAATATAATACCATTATTCATTAACTGGTTCACCCAAGACTTACTCACAATGCTTTATATTTTTAAATATCAAAGACATTTAAAATATCTATACCATTTCACACATGTGGCAGAGAAGTTCTATGGTTTTAAGTAACCAGATTTGTTTTCTCTTTCTCCATTGTGACATATCTCCAATTACTCTGAAACTCAGGATTTCCTCTGGAGGAATAATTGTTTTTTCTCACAGATTTTTAATGCTGTGATTAATGTACATACACGCACACATACATAACCATCCATTCATACACTACTATTGTTTTTAATTCTAGAATTTACTTTTATTATATGGGAGTCAAGCTGATCTCTTTCTAATATTGACTGCAATTATCTTTTAAGAAATAATTATTTCCTTCACTGTTATGTTTTCATTGTAATACATAAATCATGTACATAGTATCTACTTGAGGTTATTAATTTCATATTTAAAATCTGTTTATTCTTGTGTAAGAATCTCACTAATTAGTGTTGCTTCACAGTATCTTTTAAAAATCTGGTGGATTGGCATCTATCCTCATTCCCTAATCTCAATATTCTACTCCATTTAAAATAATTGTGACAATTATTTTGATCAGTTATCCCCCCTAAAAAGGCCCACAAATACATGGTTGGATTTGCATCAATCCTTTATTAACTTAAAATATTTAGACTTTCCATCCAAGAACACAGAATATTTCTCATTTAACTTATATGTTAATTTATATGTTTAAATTCTCATTTAATTTACATGTTCTCTGAAAAAAACTATAGACCTTGTTAAGAAGATTCTTAGGTTACTTTTCTGTTGAGCTAGATTTCAAAAAAATTTATTCAAAAAAATTTATATATATATATTTCACTGGCATATAGTAATGCTATTGGTGCTAAAAATTTTATTCTTTTAAAAAAAAATTTTCACATTCCTCTTTAAGGCTGAGTAATATTCCATTTTATTCTTGTAACAGAAACATTATATACAACCCAAATAAACACTGGAAATAGTAAAACACATTCTGATAGTACAGAAAATAAGAGATAGTAAAAACAGCCATCATTTATTATTCTGCTTGGCACATAGTATGTACTCAAATTATCTTCATTTAGAAATGATCTGCTCTGTAACTTTTTTTTTTTTGAGACAGAGTCTCACTCTCTTGCCTGGGCTAGAGTGCCATGGCGTCAGCCTAGCTCACAGCAACCTCAAACTCCTGGGCTCAAGCAATCCTACTGTCTCAGCGTCCCAAGTAGCTGGGACTACAGGCATGCGCCATCATGCCTCGCTAATTTTTTCTATATATATTTTTAGTTGTCCAGCTAATTTTCTTTCTATTTTTAGTAGAGACGGGGTCTCGCTCTTGCTCAGGCTGGTCTTGAACTCCTGACCTCAAGCGATCCTCCTGCCTCGGCCTCCCAGAGTGCTAGGATTACAGGCGTGAGCCACCACACCCGGCCTGCTTTGTAACTTTTAATTAGTATTGTGGTATTTCAGACATTCAAAAAATATTTTAGTCTAGTTGTGGAAATATTTATTCATTTCAAGATTATTTTAAGATAAAAAGGTAATAATTTAAAAATTGAATAAAATAATACAAAAATTTTGTCTTAACTTACAATTACCTGCTGGTCAGATGAAATAGACTCTAACGCTTTCTGAATAACACGGCAGCCATACATCTGCAAGGCTAAGGGTAGAACATGACCGCGAATACGAGTAGCCAAGGCTAATTTTTGATCCAAACTCCCAAACTGACAGAAAAGAATATAATATTAATAAAAAGTGACATAACATTACTTTGATAAACTTGAGTAAGACAGTGTTTGCAGCCCATTGAATCTGTTTTTAAAATAACACCTTTCGTAATTATGAAGAGAGGAAGTATTCAGGAAGAAGCTAATTAAGACAGACTTAGAGATAGGCTACAATAATAATTTTGCTACTTTTTTTGGGTTAAGTCATACTATCTAAAATTTCCTTGTTACTATACATCAACCATCTTTAAAAGTAAACACCTTCATTCTTCACTCCTAACAAACAAAATCCCCATCTTTAATATACAAACTTCTAAGCCATATGTTCAAGCCACTAAAACTCTCTCATTCAGACAATTCTCAAACTATATTCTGATGTAATCGAGAACAAAACCTGTTAAGTCAAGCTACAACACAGATGTTTATCTAAAGACTGGCTAAGTTACAAGACAAAACACTTCTACAAATCCAAATAAAGACTATTATTCATTAACTGGTTCACTTAAGACTTACTCCCAATACTTTAATTTTCAAACATTCATCAGGATTAATATTAAACTTTTCATTTAAAGTAGGCTCATATATTTAAAATTTTTTTATTGTATCTTGCTCTTGGCTGTATAATCCTATCTTTCTCTCGTCAATAAACTCCCTTTCATGCTTACCTTGAAAAAATTTTTTATTGTGATAAAATATGTATACTCCACAAAATGTCATTTTAACTATTTTAAAGTATGTATTTGGTCATTAAATATGAAATGTCCAATTTCAAAGCAAAGTGTAGATTATTATATCTCAAACAAGAAGCAGTACAGTTATTCAAAGTATGCACCTGAACTATAGACAAAGTTTTGTCATCTAAATGGTAGCTTTTTTATGCCAGCAGCAAAGAAGCCTGGAGAGCAAGTGGTGATGAAGTAGCGAAAGATATTTTCCACAGCTTGTTGAGAATGGAATATTTTTCCTTGCAAGAAGTGATCCGAGGCCAGGAGTGGTGGCTCACACCTGTAATCCTAGCACTCTGGGAGGCCGAGGCAGGAGGATTGCCTGAGCTCAGGAGTTCGAGACCAGCCTGAGCAAGAATGAGACTCCGTCTCTACTAAAAACAGAAAGAAATTAGCCAAACAACTAAAAATAGAAAAAAAAAAAAATTAGCCGGACATGGTGGCGCGTGCCTGTAGTCCCAGCTACCTGGGAGGCTGAGGCAGGAAGATCACTTGAGCCCAGGAGTTTGAGGTTGCTTTGAACTAGGCTGATGCTGCGGCACTCTAGCCCAGGC
>CAUYSK010116205.1:0-25008 GCA_963575035.1 Avahi laniger
CGCTCTTGCTTAGGCTGGTTTCAAACTCCTGAGCTCAAACAATCCGCCCGCCTCAGCCTCTCAGAGAGCTAGGATTACAGGCGTGAGCCACCGAGCCCGGCCTGTATGTATTTATTGACAGAGTCTTGCTCTGTAGCCCAGGCTGGCGTGCAGTGGTCTGATCATAGCTGTTCTCAATCTTGAATGTACTTCAAAATCAACTGCTAAAAATTCCCAAATTCCCAATGCACAAGTAGCACTAGAGGCCAATTAAATGAGAACATCAGGGTAGAAGCCAGAGATCCGTTTTGTTTTGTTTTGCTTTTAAAGCTCATCAAAGCGGGCAGTGTTGAGAACCATTATAATCTTTTGGTAACGTATTTTTAGTTCTTCGTCCTCTTCTCCATCAGGTTAACTCCTTCTCCGTCTTTAAACTTCATCTCCAAGGCCACTTCCTCCGGGAACTCTCTTCTGACCCTTCTCCATTGGTGACCTCTCCTTGCTGTGTTACATCTGCTTGTATTTTCATTCACGTCTATTTCCCCGCTAGACGGTGAGCTCCCCCCAGAATCTAGTACGGGCCTGGCCCACGACAACACATGCAAATAACGAGAGTGTATGGAGAAGACTGTCGCATTATTTAGCGCAAGTTAACGCACGTCTATTTCCCCCCACTAGACTGCGCACCCCAGGATCAGGACAGGGCCCGGGATAGCAGCGGGAGCTGGAGACGCCTCGGTGGCCGTCACAGCGAAGATCCGCCCAAGGCGCGCGAGGCTGAGGCGCCGCCCTCAACCCCACCGACCAGGGGCCGGGGAGCCCCACGCGGGCATCACGTTTACGGCGCGGCCGGCGCTGTGCGCCCTCCAGCCGGCAGGCGGCGCTGTGGAGAGGCAGCGACTTCCGGTCGGGTTTCTTTTTTTTCTGCCGCCGGCGCCAGCACGTCCTGTTTTCTTTCGTTGGCCGCGCTGGAATGGCGGCCTCTGGTGTAGCTGCCGCCACCTCTTAGAGCGGATTTCTGACTGGCCCGTCGAGGGCAGCGCAACCTCCTTCTTTGTCCCGTTCGCTTGCGAGTCGTCCCTTAGGGCGTCGGCTTTCGCGCGGCCAGAAGTATGGGCCGAGAGTCACGGTGAGGCAGTGCGCCGGGCGGGCGAGCGGCTTCTTGGGGTCGTGAGAGGAGGCGGGAGTTGAGGTGGCCGCGGGGACGGGCCTGGTGCGGCCCCACGTGTGGCCAGCGCTGCTCCGCGGCCACTGGAGTGGCTGGGGGACCTCAGCTGAGAAAATGGCTGCGCTTGGGCCAGCGACGGGCACGGGCTTCCCTTGCACTGCTCTCAGCCGGTTGGAGCCTCTGGAGCGGGAGCTGCCCTCCAGGGCGTCCGTGGTCGGGCACCACATCCCGCTGCTTCCACGGAGCCTACCCTAATTAACCCAGTCAGTAGTGATCGAAGTTGAATTTCATATCACTTCACGTTTGTAACATTTCCTAGGTGCCCATCACTCTGTATTTTAGTTCTTTGTGTCTGTGTGGTCTTGTCCCAAGTCAGCCGAAGGGATCGTGGGGGCAGACATTTTCACGGCACCTAGAGCTCTTTACCCGACCGACCTTTACTGGACTGCAACAAGTACTTGTTGCGTGGACATTTATTTTGCAACTAGGTTTCGTAGTTTCTTGTTATTTGCTTTCTATCATTTTGAAACTGTGGACTGGGAGATCTTTTTAGAACTATGAACTCATCACAACTTTAGATTGTTCATAACTTGTTCTGGACTTTGAGATTTTTATCTTTTTTTTTTTCCTTCTTCAGAGACCCTCTTCAGAGAGGGTCTCCAGTCTTGCTCTGTCGGCCAGGCTGGAGTGTAGTGGTGTGGTCATAGCTCAGGGCAGCCTTGAACTCCTGGGCTGAAGCGATCCTCCTGCCTGAGTATCCGGAGTAGCTAGGACTACAGGCGTGTACCACTATGCTTGGCTAATTTTTAAAATTTTTGTAGAGATAAGGTCACGCTATGTTGTCCAGGCTGATTTTGAACTCCTGGCCTCAAGCTGTCCTCCCACCTGGGCCTCCCAAAGTGCTGGGATTACAGGCCTCACCACCGCACCTGGCTGGAGATTTTTCTCTTAAAGCTGACTATTTCTATGTATTTAGCAGTCACTGAAAGATCTTTTATGTGTGAGAACAGTGAGTTTTTTTTTTAAACTAGCATTGCTTTATTGAGGTATAATTAACATTCAAGAAAATGGACAAAGCTTAAGGATAGAGCTTCATGAAATCTAGCAAATATAAAAACCGTGTAGTCATCACATGGGCAAAGATAAAGAATATTTCTTTAATTACAGAAAATCCTGCGAAGGTATTTTAAACGTCCCTGAAGGTGTTGACTTCATCTGACTGCCCAGACCGGAAATCTGGAAGGGATATTTATTTGACTCTTTCTTTTTTTTTTTTTTTTTTCCTTTTTGAGACAGGATCTCGCTCTGTTTCCTGGGCTGGAGTGCAGTGGTGTCATCATAATTCACTACAACCTCAAACTCTTGGGCTCAAGCAGTCCTCTTGCCTTGGCCTCCCAAAGTGCTAGGATTACGGGCATGAACCACCGCCTGGCCTCATTCTTTTCTTTTACCCCCCACCTCTAGTTAGATTCTACACCCTTTCCCCATTCTTGCTCTCCTTGTCTTAATTGAGGCCCTAATCATTTATTGCCCAGATTATTACTATACCTGTTTCAAATTGATTCCTTGCTCTGTTGCTTTCCTAATTGTTAGATCCCTCACACTATAGCCAGTGTAACATTTTTCTACTTGCTCCAGTCAGATATCTTGGAGTGACTTCTTTGAACTGAATTTACTAAATTTCATCAGTGTTAGCTTCAAAATATCTGAATTTTGACACTTCTTAACATCTCTACACCTGCCATCCTGATCTAAGCCATCACTGTTTCTTATCTATATTGCTATAGCATCCTTTCAGTTTTCTGTCCTTTTGCCCTTGCCTCCCTTTGTTTTGTTTGTTCTTCACTCAGCGGGTAGGGTGATATTTTAAAAGCATTAGTGAGATCATGTCACTCCTTTGCTTAAAATCTTCTTAATTATATCTTTTCATCTTAGAGTAAAAGACAGGGTCATTATATAATGTCCAATAAGGAGGTCCTTATTGGCCATTATATAAGGCTGCCCTGCTGTTTCTCTGACCTCATCTCATGGCACTCTCTGTCTCTCATTCTTTAAACCCTAGCCACAACTGGAATCCTTGCTGTTCCTTGAATGCAGCAGTCAAGCTTCCTCCTCAGGGACTTTTCAATTGTTGTCCTTTTTTTTTTTTTTTTTTTTCCTTTTAAAGAGACAGGGTCTCTGTCACATAGGCTGGAGCGCAGTGCAGTGCATAGCTCACTGCATCCTGAAACTCCTGGGCTCAAGGATCTTACCTGCTTCAGCCTCCCAAGTAGCTGGCACTACAGGTGCATGCCATCACGCCTGGCTAATTTTTTTTTTTCTGTATTATTTTTTTTTGGGGGGGACAGAATTTTGCTCTGTTGCATGGGCTAGAGTGCTGTGGGGTCAGCCTAGCTCACAGCAACCTCAAACTCCTGGGCTCAAGCAATCCTCCTGCCTCAGCCTCCCGAGTAGCTGGGATTACAGGAGTGCACCACCACAACTGGCTAATTTTTTTTTTCCTATTTTTAGTTGTCTGGCTAATTTCTTTCTATTTTTAGTAGAGACGGGTCTCAGTCTTACTCAGGCTGGTCTTGAACTCCTGGCCTCAAGAGATCCTCCTGCCTTGGCCTCCCAGAGTGCTAGGATTACAGGCATGAGCCACAGTACCTGGCTTTGTTGTTTTTGCCTAGAAAGTTCCTCATATATCTACATGATTCCTTCATCTCCTTCAATTCCCTGTAACATGTGTCACATTTATATTGAATATAAATGTATTTTCTGCCTATAGGTGTGCTGTAGCAGAAGGATTTCTTTCTTTTCCTCCTAAGTTCAAAAAAGTATATAAAAACTTCTTTCAGTGTTTAATTTGTCTGCTGAACTCTTTTTGGAAAAAGTATAATAAATGAACTATATTCGAAGTGAACTGTATTTGCTGCACTTCATCTTTGACTTTACGCTCTGCTAGCCACTATCGGAAGCGATCAGCATCACGGGGACGCTCTGGAAGTCGATCTAGAAGTCGCTCGCCCTCTGACAAAAGAAGTAAACGTGGAGATGACAGACGGTCTAGAAGTAGAGATAGAGATAGAAGGAGAGAGAGATCCCGTAGCAGGGATAAAAGAAGATCTCGGTCAAGGGACAGGAAGCGTCTGAGGTAAGACATTAATTTCCAAAGGGCCAGTGGTAAATTGGGCCTTCTCAGCTAAATTGGGCTTTTTCAAAAGTGTGTTTTGCACCAGAATTTGGTGGCACATTTGTGGGCCCTCTGCTTTATCCCTGGCGTCTTTGATTAGACCCAGAAGGATTTGCCTATAAAGACTCCTCAAACAATTTTAGTTTGGAAACTTTAGGCTGTATTTCCTGTAACCCAAAGAGAACCCTTGAAGCCCCTTGAAGGAGGTGAAAAATGAACTACACCGTGAAGTAATAAGTTTTTCCCCAAGAGAGCTGACCATTGTGTTCATAGCACCTTTTAAATCAGACAGGAGAAGGAAATAGGAGGCAGAGCCTTCTCCACGCCCTCCTCACTGTTTTAAACTATTGTAATGAACTGCCTTACATTTAAACTAAAGCATACACTAATTTTTACCTGATTACATATTCTTTGGCACCAATCAAGCAGCCATTGCCTTTTCTGGATTTCTGGAGGTGAAAAACAGTCTGTAAATAAAAATACTTTTCCCCACATGAAAAAAAAAACAAGCTAACACAGTTTCTCTTTAAAATGGGAAAAGAAGACAAGATTGAACTGTAACTGGCGCTATGAACAGATCACAGAAAGAATTTGACTGTAGTTTTTTCACCCATTGGAAGGAGAATGCAATGGTATTACATAGTATTCAGGGAAAATAATTCACCCATGACAATGTGAATAGTGCTCACTGATTCAATTTCATATTATGTGGTCCCAGGAGTAATTTTACACAATTTAGTCAAATACTTGTTAAGTGAAATTGGCCATTTAACATTTGGTCTTTGAGGTTGAGCACAGTGGCTCATACTTGTAATCCTAGCACTCTGGGAGGCCGAGGTGGGAGGACTGCTTGAGTTCAGGAGTTTGAGACCAATCTGAGCAAGAATGAGACCCTGTCTCTACTAAAAATAGAAAAATTAGCTGGGCATCTTGGTACATGCCTGTAGTCCCAGCTACTCGGGAGGCTGAGGCAGGAGGATTGCTTGAGCCCAGGGTTTGAGGTTGCAGTGAGCTACCATGATGCTGCTGCACTCTACCCTGGCAGACAGCAAGACTGTCTCAAAAAAAAAGAAAAATTTGGTCTTTGACTTTTAAAAAGATTTTTACCTTTTCTTCTTTAAAGACATGGGATCTTGCTATGTTGTCTAGGCTGAATTTGAACTCCTGAGCTCCAGTGATCCTCCCCTGTCAGCCTTCCAAGTAGCTGGGATTATAGAAATGATCATTATGCCCCATGGTCTTTGACTTTTTGGTGTGAAAGTAGAATCACAATATTTTAGAGCAAGAAAGATTTTGAGATTATCTAGTGAAATCTCCATATTTTATAGATGAGGAAACTGAGACCCAGAGTTGGAAGTCTGACCTGTGTCATGTCACTAGTTACTGGTAATACCAGGGTAGACCTTCTTGCCTCCTAATATTCAGATCAGTGATCTTTTCACAGTCCTGTTCTGCCCATCTTTAGGTTTTAGGCTGTCTGACAACTAGATTTTCTACTTGAGCTAGATTTTAAATAGCTATCATAGATTTGTTATGTTTTTCCACAAACGTCACTGTGAAATTAGCATTGACAACTTTTCATCGAGCATTTGTTAAGAATTGGCTATGTGTGTCTTTTATTTAGCTGATTTTATAGTTCATTCAGGCCTCTGCCTTTAATAGTGGTAATAATTAAGACTCTGTCAACATGGAACAGGATGGTGATCTGAAATAGTAGCTCCATTTGGCCATAGAATAAATGGAAAGTGTGCCTCTTTCAGGCGTTCCAGAAGTAGAGAGAGAGACAGAAGCCGAGAGCGAAGACGATCTCGTAGTAGAGACAGGAGACGCTCAAGGAGTAGAAGCCGGGGCCGGCGGTCCCGATCCTCCAGTCCTGGCAATAAGAGCAAGAAAGCTGAGAACAGGTAATGTTTTTATTAGACTGTATCTGTCATGCAGGTTGGGAACTGGCTCTCTTCTCTTTTTTTTTTTGCCTTTTAATTCATACATAATTACTGGATTCGGCTGGCAGAATTTTATTTTAGTAGGTTATAAAGCCTGTAACTCAAATCGAAAATACTTGATTCTGTCAGTTTTAACATTCAATGCATTGTATCCTTATTTAATATATCCTATTAATGGTCAGAAGTAAATTTTATAGACATCTTTGTAGGAACTCTTTTTTTTCCCTTTGAAACTATTTTGTTAGTATTTCTGACATTGATTGACAAATAACTTTTTAACTCATTGTATGCATTGGTGAATTGCTTTTCAGGATAGGAGAACTTTGCCTTTGTAAGTAAAATGTACATAATTCCTTGAGATGCCAGAACATTCAATTTTGAAGTATCTTTTATATCTGTTAGATATGTTTACTTTTTATATTTCTCTTACCAATAGTTTGTTTTTACTTATTAGTTTTTCTACCGTAGAGTCATAGTATAGTTGATATATGGGCTTGAATTTGTTTTCTGTATATTCTTCATATTAGTTATTAATGTTTTCCTATGTTTACTTTATAAATTTTACTTTTATTTTACCAAGGTCAGTATAATACCATTGGGACTTGTTTTTTAATGAAAAATCAAATATAAATTTGGGAAAGTAAAATTTAAACGTGCAGGTTATTAAATAATTATAAAGCAAACATCCATATACCCACCACCAAGGTCAAGAAATAAAACACTTGACTGAACGCGGTGCCTCACGCCTGTAATCTTAGCCCTGTGGGAGGCCGAGGCGAGCCGATTGTTTGAGCTCAGGAGTTCGAGACAAGCCTGAGCAAGAGCGAGACCCTGTCTCTACTAAAAATAGAAAAAATTAGCTGGACAACTAAAAATATATATTAAAAAAAAAAATTAGCCGGGCATGGTGGCGCATGCCTGTAGTCCCAGCTACTCGGGAGGCTGAGGCAGTAGGATCCCTTGAGCCCAGGAGTAGGAGGTTGCTGTGAGCTAGGCTGATGCCACAGCACTCTACCCGGGGCAACAAAGTGAGATTCTGTCTCCAAAAAAACAAAAATACCCTTTGTATAGCATCAAACACATGAAATTATTAGAAATAAATTTAATAAAATGTCTAAGACTTGTACAATAAAAACTATAAAATATTGATGAGAGAAATTAAATAAGACCTAAATTATTGAGATATATCATGCTCATGAATTAAATGACTTGATATAGTTAAGATGTCAATTTTCTCCAAATTGATCTATATATTCAACATAATCTCAGTCAAAATTTACAGCATGCTGTTGTTGTTGTTTTTTTTTTTTTTGGTAGAATCACTTTGGCAAGTGATTTTAAAATTTATATGGAGAAACAAAAGACATAAAATAGCCAAAACAATTTTGAAAATGAAGAACAAATTTGTAGGACGCACATTATCTGCTTTCAAGATTTACTGTAAGCTATGGTATTTGAGACAATGTGGTATTGTTGGAAGGATAGATCAATAGGATGAAAAAGTGCAACAGAAATAGGCCATCCATACATAATCATTGATTTTCTACAAAAGTGCCAAGGGAACTCAATGGGGAAAAGAGAGTTTTTCAACAAATAATGCCAATGTAATTGAATATGCACATACATGGAAATAAATTACGTACCCTTTGCAAAAATTACTTCAAATGGATCAGAAGCCCAAACATAAACAAAAAGTATAAAACCTCCAGAGAAAAACATAGGAGAAAATCTTAACAACCTTAGGTTACACAAATAGTTCTAAAATAGGACACAAAAAT
Source organism: Avahi laniger (assembly GCA_963575035.1). NCBI lineage: Eukaryota > Metazoa > Chordata > Mammalia > Primates > Indriidae > Avahi > Avahi laniger. Next base: position 8,044 of record CAUYSK010116205.1, read on the forward strand.
CACAAAACTTAAAATAATAAAATTGATAAATTAGACTCCACCAAAATTAAACATTGCTGCTTTTCTAAAGCCAGCATTAAAACAATAAAAAGACACTCCACAGCCTGGGAGAAAATCTTTGTAATTCCTGTTTCTGACAAACAATGCACGCTACCTTGGTGATGGGCACACTTACAACTTTGACTCAAATTGCACAAAAGCAAATCATGTAATCAAAACCTTTGCACCCCCATAATATTCTGAAATTTAAAAAATCGATTTAAAGTTAAAATAAAATAAAACAGGTCGGGCGCGGTGGCTCATGCCTGTAATCCTAGCACTCTGGGAGGTCAAGGTGGGCAGATCGTTTGAGCTCAGGAGTTCGAAACCAGCCTGAGCAAGAGCAAGACCTCGTCTCTACCAAAAATAGAAAGAAATTAATTGGACAGCTAAAAATATATAGAAAAAATTAGCTGGGCATGGTAGCACATGCCTATAGTCCCAGCTACTCGGGAGGCTGAGGCAGAAGGATCGCTTGAGCCCAGGAGTTTGAGGTGGCTGTGAGCTAGGCTGATGCCACGGCACTCACTCTAGCCTGGGCAAAAAGAGTGAGACTCTGTCTCAAAAAAATAAAAATAAAAAATAAAATAAAATAAAATAAAATTTGTATAAGCATTCCCCCCCAAAAATGTGAACAGATACTTTTCAAAAGAATTTAGGCCAATGGCCATTAACACAGGAAGAGCTGTGCAACATCATTGGTCATCAGAGAAATATAAAGTAAAACCACACTGAAATACATCCCATAGAATGTCTGAAATTACATTTTGTCACGGATGCCCAGAGCAACTGGAACTCTCATCATATCTGATAGGATGAAAAATGACATAAACACTTTGGAAAACAGTGTAACGGATTCTTATAAAGTTAAACATACACTTACCATATGACCCAGCAATTGTACTCCTAAATATTCTACCCCAAAGAAATAAAAATTTGTGTCTACAAAAAGGCATATACATATATATAAATAACAGTTTTATATATAATAGCCCCAAACTCTAAACAACCCAAATATCTATTTAACAGAGTGAATGGAGAAACAAAGTGTGGCGTATCCATGCAATGGAATCCTACTCAGTATGAAAAGAAATAACTACTGATATATGCAACAACATCAATGAGTCTCCAAAATATGATGAATAAAGGAAGCCAGGCACCAAAATGTACACATTGTAAAATTCCATTTGTAGGAAAATCTAGAAATGACAAATCTAATTTATAGTAATGGGAGTCAAAGAAGTGGTTACTTGGCCTAAAAGGGTGGGAGGGTGGGAGAGGTTTACTGCAAAAGGGCATGAGGGAAATGTAGAGGATGGAAATGTTCCATGTTGAGACTGTGGTGGAGGTTTCACAACTATATACATTTGTAAGTCTCATGGCACTTACACTTAAAATAGGTGCATTTTATTGAATATAAGTTATACTTCAGTTAATTTAACTTTCAAACTTCAGTCTTGATAATTGTTAGAATGCTTTGTGAGTTGGTGGGCTAAATGGTTCATATGTATACTATGGAGTACTGCTCAGCCATTAAAAAAATGGTGAACTAATATCTCTTGTATTAACCTGGCTGGAACTGGAGACCATTCTTCTAAGTGAAGTATCACAAGAATGGAAAAACAAATACCACATGTACTCATGATTAAATTGGAACTAACTGATCAACACTTATGTGCACATATGGAAATAACATTCATCGGAAATCAAGCAGCTAGCAGGGGGATGCGAGGATGGATCTATTCACACCTAATGGGTACAAGGCACACTGTCTGCGGGATGGGCACACTTACAACTTTGACTCAAATGGTACAAAAGCAATTTATGTAAGCAGAACATTCATACTCCGGTAATATTCTAAAATTAAAAAAAAGATACAGATCAGAAATGCACCTGCCCTTCAATCGCATATGATTAAAAACAGTTTATTGTTCATGTGCATATTTGTTTGACATGGTTTTTCTGATCTAATATGTGTCCATGTTAGTATTGTATATGTTGGACATAACTATCTTGGGTATAGAGAGAATGTATATATTATAGTTATGTTTAAGATCAGTATAGCAAATAGGGACCTAAAATTGTTCTAAGATGAAGCTTGTTTGGACTAGAGTTATGATCAATGATATACACCTTCTTCCTAGGATAGGTAAATTGTTGTACAAATGTACCTATATCCAGGCTAAATTTAATGACTTCAATGTCCTGAATCCTTTATAATTTTGTCATTTGGTAAGTATTCAGCAATATTACTTAGTTTTAAAGCTAATCTCCATATTTATATCTCTCATTATGTACAAACCATCTGTTTTCTCTCCTACTCAAATAAATCTGAAAAAGTGAAGTTGTTGTGTCATGAAAATAAGACTTTTGGGCCCACTAGATATATCAACAATTAAAAGGAAATATATTTGTTCACACACAGTAATATAACTCTTAAGGCATCAACTTTAAGGGGTTCTGGGATCTCACGGAGGAGAAAAGGTAATAAGAGAGAAAAGAGTGGGGTTAAGGTCACGACCAAGTGGTAGGTGACTTCCAGCCTTCAATACAATGGTAAACGTGGATGCTGTAGCTTGATAGGCATGCAGTGCCCTGGTGTCCACAATAGGCTTTAGGGCAAAGAGACTATTTCCAGACCCACCTGCTGGGAAGACTAGAACTGACTGAAAGAAGCTAGAAAGGGCTGACTGTAGATTGAGAGGGACCTTTCAGCATTTGAAGGAGATCAAGCAGGGCCTGACACCTGAAGTCATACAGACTCTGCTACGACATCTAGGACATCCCAGTTTGGAAGACACAGAGTAGCAATGTCATCTGGAATACTTGCAGGCTTTTCTGGTGGCAAGCTGGCAGGCAGCATCATTTTTGGGTGAACAAGAACTAGACCTTCTGTTCTTTTTTCTTTGTGGAGAAAGAGGAAAGGAAAAGTAACATTTACTGCATTTACTGTGAGCTCTCTATAAGCATTTTGCTCGAGAAATCTCATCCCGTCCCCACTTATTACCCATATTTTCATAATAGGAAATCATGACACTGAAGCTCAGAAAAATTGTCACCTGCTTAAGCTCACGCATTGTCATTAGATTTAAAAATTAAACTCAGATTTGTCTCCCCCCATAAACTGTGTTCTTTCTACATCTTTCCAAGGCTAGAAGATCATTTTTGTCAGTACATCAAAAATTGCTAAGGCCTTTATGGACAGATTCATACCAATCAAATTCACAAGAGACTGATTCATTAAACGAGTTATAGTTGATAAATATACAATGAGAACTAAAACTGACAAGATAGACTAGAGGGCTTGAATCAACAGTTTAGTACATTCTTTCACTAAATTTGAGAGTTATCTGGGAAGCCAAATTATATTCAAAATATTGCTTGGCCAGGTTAAATCAGAAACAAAGGACTGGAGTGATCTTTAGTATAATGTGTCTCCATTAAAAGAAATTGAGGCTGTCTTACTCACTTGTGAATGGGTGACAATTACCAATGTCCCTTGGTCAGGTCTCGCTCTCCAATGCAGCGCCGAGTGCATGTTACCACAGCCATTACGTGCACATGCTCCATGAACGTGTTTCTCTTTCAGAAATCATTTATATTCAGTCACTCAATATATATTGTACATCTCTACTGGCCTGACTGTTCTAGGTACTGGGAATAAAATAGTAAATAAAAATAGTTGATGTCCCTGCTTTTGATGGAGCCAGTGCTAAAGAAAATATCAGAACCAAAGAAATTAAAACATTGACTTAGCTCCAGCTTTAGATATGGAAATAGAGTTGTTTTTGTAAACTGACTTTATATAATGTTATTCTCCATAAATCATTATACCTCAAAAGTCTGTGGATAGCTGGCTGTCATCCCTGTGTGTCACCTACAGAAGGTAAATCAATGGTTGAAAATCCAAGAACGTTTCCTGTAAAAGCCAGTCGTTCTCAGGCAATTTTTATCTTGTGGCATTCCTGAGTGTTCCTGCAGCTCCTCTTAACTCAGAGGACACCAAATTCTTCAAAGATTTACTAAATCTCTGAAGAAGCCCTACAAGCAAGAAATTGCAGTAGCATTTATTATACTCATACAACAGATGTCATCCACGTTGAGTGCTGTCTGTTTCTGGGAGACTCTGCATTGGTTCTCAACTAGCTTTTATGACTAGACCTTTCTGAAACAGACCTCACAGTCAATGAGTACTACCTACTGTACCGGATGGCCTCAGAAACACTTCCATAGATTCCTGCCAGGTACTCTGGGGATTGTGTGTGGTACTGTTGTCCCTCTCATCACTAAGAGGACTCTGGGACCCTCATTCTGTCTTGTTTACTTTTTATTCTAGGATTTTGTTGCTTTAACATACCAGGGGAAATAAGTGAGCTGATGGCTGAAAACTGAAACTCGCAAGTCTCTAAGAATTTGATCAAAATGCCACTTGTCAATGAACTTATCCCAAATATGAAAGCAGACCTTGCTCTCTGCTCCCCAACCCCTGCCAAAACAAAATTAAAAAGCAATCTTTAATACAGTAGAAATTCCCTGCTTTTGTGAGTGATTTGGTGAAGTTCAAATGGTAGATTTAAATTGAATGGTTTCTGCCCTTTAAACCCCAGCCTGGCACCTCCTTGCTGAGTGATCGTGAGCACGGTGCTTAACCTCTCTGCACCTCAGTGTCCTTATTTGTACAAAATGAGAATAATAATTGCACATATCTTATAGGATTGTTGCAAGGGTTAAAGGAGTTATTGCATGTAAGCTCCTAGAATAGTGTTTGGCAAAGAGTACATGCTCCATAAATACTGTATTAGCTTGCTACAAAGCAGTGGCCGACTCAGTCACACACCCTGTGGCTCTCACTTTTCTTCTGACTTCTCTTTCCCCTCACACTTGCTTCCCTGGGATTGCACTCCCTAATTAAATCATATCAGATACACTGTTGCCTGAGGTTTGCCTTCTGGAGGTTGGACAGGATGATCTCTAAGATTCCTTAATACACTAAAAATCGCATGTTTTGGTGCAAAGAGAGTGAACTCGCAGTCAGAAGACTTAGTTTATGTCCCAGTTTTAATAATGGCATCTGGGTGACCTTGGGCTAGCCATTTAACCTCCTCAAATGTTGGCTTTCCCTTTAGTTAATGAGGATAAAATGTACTTTGTGTTTTTATAGGAAACACAGCTTTCTTCACCAAATGATTGTGAGGGTTGGCTGGGTATTTATAGGACAACAGTTTGTAACTGTAGAGCTACACACATCTATATCTGTTGAGGGACAGTCGTCTTCCCTTCTGTCTCACATATGTGTAACTAGGGACTTCCGCTCCTCCACTCACAATTGGTGAGGGCTGGGGAGACCTCTTCCGGCCTCTTGCTCTTCCTCCCCACTGAAGCAGAATGGCGCAGGTCTGCAGCAGGTAGGACACATTGTTCATGCACGGCAGGCCCTTTTGCCCTCCGGAACCTCCGTGAAATCAGATGTGGTGCGTGCTCATTCATCCTGGCCCTCGTTTTGACTTCCTCCTACCCTCTTACCAAAAGCCCATCTGTCCCCACAACATGTAAAGGCCTGTGATTGCTCACTCTCTCTCTGTCCTGCCAGTGACGGTGCACGACGCCAGCCTGCTCAACTCGCAGCAGATTAGAACAGACAAGTGCGCTTGATATCTGCCCTGCGGGTTTGGCTGTCCTCACAGCCAGGCCCCAATACTCAGCGGGAAGAAGCTTAAATTAAATTAGCTTAATCTAAGCTACACAACCACCATAGTTTACAGAAGCCTTGAAGTCTAGCGGTGATCAACAAATAATGAAGCCTATTCTCTATTTTGTTAGAACCTGGAAAGGACTAAGGATGTCTCCTTACACCCACTATAATCCTAAACTTCAAGCAATATCTACAACATAAGGATCAACACAGTCCTCAAATAGTCATCACTTTTATCCTTTGACTGATGCTAAATCTTCAAAATAGAAAAGCGAATTTGGAAAGGTAAATATGCAATCACATTCCCTTTGAAAATAAAATGAGAGAAAAGAGTGTGTTTAGAAAACCAGATGTAAAAACTTTTAAGAAGAAACAGATCCTATCTGCACTGAACTATATTTAGATAGAAAGCCATCTGGCCACAGTCCAATTGTACCTCCATATTCTGTTCAGAACTTAGCACACTCCCTCTGTCTGTTCACATAATATACCATCAGCAGCAGACACTGGGTTATTTAATATAGGTTTTGACTGCCAGCAACGACAGCTCTAAAAATAATTAAGATAACTAGCATACTTCACTGAATTTCTATAGGACATAAAAAGTGTTTAAACCACTTACGACTGAAAATATTGAAGCCAGCATACCACTGCTATCTCAGATTAATCAGAAAGACTTTTACCTCATTAGCGGGACCTGTTTCAGTTCAAAATGCTGGCTCTACAGGTACCTATTCTGGTGGATTTGTATTGTTCCAACTTAGCTAAGATGGAAGTAAATCTTTCATGATCCTCTTGTCTGAATAGTTCCACGTTAGTGTGGACCACAAGAGATATTTTGCATGAGGTTTGGAAGGCAGAAGTAAAGCAGAAGCCATATTCTTTTATGTTGTTGCAGCTCTCCCACTTTATCACTGCTTTCCAGCTCACCTTGTTGGTGTGTAGCAGACAGCACTGGGCAAGCAGCTCTCCCTCTCCTACCAGATCTGCCTTCAGCTTGTCTGGCTTCTGGGCCAGGTGCATGTCCAGTTCCCCTAGGACACCCAAGTCATCAAAATTGGAGGCTTGAAGCCAGTAAGAGACCAACATAGTTTCTAGTTCATCCTGTGGATTCTAGGTTTACCTCTCTCCCCACCCCGCCCCTTCACGTGCATTTTCCCTTCCCAGTGGCCTCAAATTCCAGCACCAAATACAAAGATAACAGCCTTACACCGGCTGTTTAACAAGCTCCCACAAATACGTAAGTCAAAATTTTTTAACAAATCCCAATGGTTCTGTTTCCCTAATTGAACTTTGACTCATATAGATTTTGATACTGGAAGTAGTTCCACAGGAACAGAACCTTTAGGGTAGGTTCTCTCAATTGATTTTGTGTTATCAAAATTGATTCTTTGATGTGATTAAATTTAGAGTCGTTAATGTTCCAAGTGATCATATCTAATGAAGCGAAGCAAAGAGTTTAAGCTCATGGAATTCACTGATGTGATTATATTCTTTATCATTCTAACGCAGCTGGCCTGATATAATGGTAGCATGGTTTTGTGGAGACTCGGTTGTGGGTGGCAACACCAGGGCTGGGGTAATGTCCTCCAGAATATGGCATGTGCTCTAAATCAATGACCAATAAGCGGTACTATTCCTCCCATAGTTAGAATTCACAGATCCAGGAATCAAAGGGCTAGAAATGGGGTAGCTCTTCTCACTAGAGATCAACTAGTGAAATTTTTGCTTCATGTAGTCACGACTTCTGACTGTGGTGCTCTTAGATGTCTTAGATTCCAAATGAGGAATGTTTCTACCAGAAGACACAGCAGTGGTTCCACAAAACTGAAAGTGGAGGCTGCTTCTTTAGGCAACTCACGCCAGCAAACCATTAGGCAAATAAGGGAGTTATTGTGTTGGTTGGGGTGATTGATTCTGATTACAAAGGAGGAGATTGGGCAGCTACTACACAATGAGGGTAAGGGGGAGCATGTCAGAATGCAGGAGACTGCACAGGACACCTCTTAGTTTTCCCATATTCCGGACTAAGTCAATGGAAAACTACATCAACCCAATTCAGGCAGGACTGCTAATGGCTCAGACTCTTCAGGAATGAAGGATTAGGTGACTCCATTAGGCAAGGAGCCATGACCATCTGGAGTGTTTGCTGAGGACAAAGGAGATGGGAATGGGTAGCAGAAGATGGTGGTTTTATTTGCCAACTATGATCACATGAGTTACAGAAACAAAGACTGTGATAGTTTGAGTATTCTTACTCATTTTGATATAAAAATATATTTTTTCTTCCCTTGTCTTATTCTTCTATCATATAACGTACGTTAATAGTAGCTAAGCTTGTACCTCAGTATTTAATTACAGAATGTCAAGGAGAGTGCGACTCAGCTAGAAGAGGAATGCACCTCACCTAGCGGCAGGTAAATCATCTCGGTAGTTTTGGTGTAGAGGTCACCGTGTTTTCAGTTATGTGTCTTTATTTGTAAGTTAAACATGGTCAAAGAAGGTGGATATGGTGGCAAGTTGACAATGGGTGGAATGTAGAGGATTTATATCGTGTCAATTTAGCTAAATTAAAACTATGATTCCCAGAATTCCTTTCCCTGTGTAATTCCATATTAGCATGTGTCACAGAGATCAAGAAGGCAAAGAGGCAACCATGTTTCTTTAATGCTCAGAAAGTAAGTGCAGGGGCACCCGGCGCTGTTGCAGCTTATACACATCAATGCTTATCTGCTGGCTAACCTTGTTAGCATCAGGCAACAATGGGACTGCAGCTGCTCTGCTCCCATCATTCCCTCTGTCAGCTCCTCTGACTCCTAGGCCAGCTATGTGCTGAGCTTTGTCATAAAAGAAGATCTATTCTCAGTGAGGAGGCTTGAGGGTGTTGAGTAAGCAATATGGGTTCCAGTTTATCATGAATTCCAGTTCATGCCTTTGGGTTCCAGTTTATCTTCTCTCTCCCCCTCACTTCACACATTATTTTTTCCTCTTCCCAACAGCTTGCCCTTCTGACTTCAAGCTTCAGCATAGATGCAAGAACAACAGTTTTACTTAGACTGTTTAACCAGCTCCCATAATTGTGTAAGGTGAAATGTACACATGACCACTAGGTCACGTGCACACCCAGTGATCATACGTAGAGTCATGGGCCGCATAACAATGTTTTGGTCAGTGACGAACTGCATATGCGATGGTCGGTCCATAAGATTATAATGAAACTACCCTTTACAGATGAATCTTTTTTTATCCTTAATACTGTATTTTTACTGTACTTTTTCTATGTCTACATATGTTTAGATACATAAATGTTTACCATTGTGTTACAATTGCTACAATACTCAGTATGGTAACATGCCATACAGGTTTGTAGCCTAAGAGTAATAGGCTATACCATATAGCCTATTAGGTAGGTAGTAGGCTATACCATCTACGTTGTTTATGGACACTCCATGATGTTCACACAATGATGAAATCATTTAATTACGCATTTCTCAGAACGTATGTCATTAAGTGATGCATAACTGTATATGTATCTATACACACACACATAACCATTATATGCTGGTGGCTATGTGTATATATACTTCTACAGTTATGGGGACAACAAAACATGTATTTTGTACTCAGAAAATTGAATAGAAGTGAAAAGATGGTTCATATGGACATACTTAACATCTTAAAATAATACAAGCTTACTATCCTACAGTTCTATAGGTCAGAAGTCTGATGGGGTTGGCTGACTTTTCTGCTCCAGGTCTTGCAAGGCTGAAAACAAGGTGTCAGGCAGCCTGGGCTCTTGTCTGGAGGGTCTGGAGGAGACCTTGCTTCCGGTTCTTCTTTGAGTTGTTGGCAAAATTCAGTTCTGTGGTCCCTGGTTCCATTGTGGCTATTGGCTGGGGTAGTTCTCAGTCTGCAATCTCTGATTCATGGTCTGTTTTATCTTCAAAGCCAGCAAGTGTGGGTTGAGCCCTTCTCATCCTTCAAAGCTCTCTGCTTATCTGCCCTGCCTCCCTCAGAAGAAAGTTCTGTGCTTCAAAGGACTCATGTGATTACACTGGGCCCACCTGAATAACCCAGGCTGCTCTCCTTATCTTCCAGTCAGCTGATTAGTAACCTTAATTACATCTTCAGGGTCCCTTCACAGCAGTACCTAATTAGTATTTGACTGAATACCCAGGTGATGGGAATCTTGGGGGCACATATTTAGAACTCATCTATCATGAAACCCAGTCACATTTGGTACTAATCCTAGAACTTAAAGTACAAGTTGAAAGTTATAGAGAGGAAGAGCAGGAACAGGTCATGCGCAGACTCCTATGCTATGCTACGGAGTTAACTTATAAGCCATCAGATAGATGGGTGTTAGTAGGGAGTTCAGGTTTGTATTTTAGTTGAATTTCTAGATGCAAAGAAAGAAGGCTAGAGATTTGTTGTAAGTCAAGGATGAGCATGAACTGAGAATGATGCTAGAAATTAACAAATTTATGCATTCCAGAAGTATCTAGACAGTAAAATTGCCAGGACTTGGATGCTGGAGATATGGAAGAATAAAAGAGGGCGCCCTGAGATATTTTCTAAGTTTCTGGCTGAAGGAAGGTCACTGAGAGCATGATGGTGGTGCTGACACATGAGCCACAGGAAGGAAGTCGGTCCTAGACAGTGTGGGCAAGGAATGAGAACTTCCATTTTGGATAAAGGGCCTAATGCACTTGAGATTTATGAGGAAAATACAAATTTCTCTGTGTGCGTGTGTGGTTTGGGTTTTTTTTCACATGGTAGTGGGGTAAGAGTTTAGAAAGAGCAAGGGAGCAGATTCATTATATCACTTAAAAACTGTAGCTACTTGGAAATAAGCAGAAAAGAAAATAATACCCTCTAAAATTAATTTTGGAGATTTCTGGATGCAAATTTCATCTAATTACAATATCAAACTCTCTTCAGCTATGTTTAGCCTTCTGTCGCTCATGGAGAATGTTTGCTTGCTCACAACTTAAGTATATGAGTAATGGAGGTTAAAGGAGAGAAAAAAGAAAAGGAAGTTACTTAATATGTAAAGAAATGGGGCATTCTTCCTTCCTACACCTCATATCCACCCCAGCGTTGGGACCCTGAGTTTTTATTTTCTGACATTCATGATGTTCCTTATAAAGGAAAAAAGAAAGTGGGCAATAAGATTTAGAAACAAGCCATACTGCATGAGCCACTGGTAGGAGGATTAGAAAATTAAAAGCAACTGTAAAATTCTGCTGCTATTAACCATCAGAGGTTTCCTTTGAACTAAAGAATTAATGGCAATGGTGAAGTTCAACATTTTCCAAAGCAGAAGGTTATCAATGTTGATAATTGAGCCTATAAAGCATGAAGTATTTAATACATTTTTAGGAATTAGCATAAAAAGTGAGTGTAACTTAATTAAAAAACATAATCACAATATGAATTAATCGTATTGTAGGTCCTGGACTTTCCTGCTGTTATAGGCATGGTCAGAAACTTCAGTTTTCTTCCTTTGTGCATTTTGATAACTCAAAATCAATTGCAATAGTTCAACAAAAGGACAATCTTGTAATAATTGTCTCCTCTTAACTATTTTTTCTCAGAAAGTTACCCATAGCACAACTCTGTTACACAGGCCACACAGATCACACACATGCACCAGAAAAAGCTTTTGTGCCCACAGCATTCCTTTAACCTTGAACTTTATACACTTGGCCCACTCTATCATTAATCCTTAAAGAAATAAACTAAAAATTGTGTTTTTTCAAGTTCAAATCCCTATTTTTTGTTTTTTACTCTTGAAAAAATTCCCAGCATTTCCATTAAAAGTAAGCAACAAGGAAAAGCTTTACCTTGGGCTGGAAATCTGAAGTGATATGCTGAATTAAACATGAAATCACGAGGGGTTTTCACAGCTTGTGAGAACATTCTACGTAGTTTATCTGTTAACTGACGGGCTGCCGATGTGCTGCAGAGATCACGGTCTTCCCCATACTCGGCTGATTCTTTCCCGACTTCTCATTATCACCACCACTGCCCTAGCCGGGCCCTCATTATCTCTCACCTGGACCTTCCTAATGGCCTCTAGCTGGTCTCCTCCAAATCAGTGCCCTCCTAAACCTGTGCCTGCGAAATATCCCTGCAGACTCACTGTCCTGAAGTGCTGTGCTGATGCTGTCCCCTCTCTGCTCAGAAGCTTTAAGGTGGCCCCACTGCTTCTCAAACTCAACCCCAGCCCCTCAGCCTGCTGCTTGGAGGCCTTGGCGGCCCTGGCCCATCCTCTGCTTCCAGAATCTTCTCTTCTCCTTTACCTTTCCTCCAGCTGTTAACCAGACTCCATCTTCCTGTTCATCTCACCGCCCCCCCCATTCCTTGCTTGCCTCCACAATTGTGCCGTTTCTTCCACATCAATTGTCCTCTCCTCTTGACTTGTGCCAATTTTTGCCTGTCAAAAAATGTCACCAGCCAAGCCAAGCTTCTCTTAACTGCAACTTCTCTCTGAACACTTTGTCCCTGATTACTTTTCTGCCCTTCTCAGGCCAGATGAGACCTTCTGTTCCTATATCTTTCATGGCGTTTATCTTATTCTGCTTTTTAGTATAGTTGTTTGTGCATTTATTTCATTCCCTCCAAGTAATGTTTCTCAATTCCTTTAATCCATGCTCCTCTTAGGAAACAAAGAAATCCAACACTTGCATTTTAATGTTTTTGAGATTTCAGAAGAAATGGACTTTATGAATAATAAAGAAATGAAAGTAAATGCAGTGTTCATTATGCTTTTGTAAAACGATAATGACCCTACTGAGAATCTCCTTATCAGCGATAATTATAACCCTAGTGGATTACAGTGAAAATATATACAAAACGCTTAGCACAGAACCTGTCATATCATAAGTGTTCAACAAATGTTAGCTATTTTTATGATTGTGATTAGCTCCTCAAGAGCAGGGCTGTCAACTGTTGGTTGCTATATTCACAACAGGCTGGTCCATTAAATCATATCATTTTTTACTTCATGGCAAATTCAAGATCGTGTCTTCTCAATAATGATCATCAGTAGTAACAAGGCATTCTACGTTTTTTATGACATAGCTTATGGTCTGAATAAATGAAACAGTGGGCTGGAGGGAGCACTGTAAGTTATGCTGTGTGGGTAGCAAAGTACTGGTTATGTCAATTCTGGGCATTTCTGGGCATCACCGTGGATTCAACATGAGTTTTCACATTGGAAGAGATTTACAAGATTCTTTGATCAATAGTTCAGCAAATCAGGCAATAATCAATTCAGATCTTTAAATTCTTTAATCATAATCACTAATGTTTCATCTCAGAGCTTGGGTAGGAAATATGTCATATGATTCAAATAACCCATTGAATCCATACAAGAGAAAATATATCAATATTTCCAAATCAGTGATCTCAAATGATGGTTATGTAACAAAAGGACAAATTAAAGATGTCAAACACCCACTTTAACTTAGTAAAAAAAAAAATCATCTATGGTAAAATATTTATGCACTTAGAATTACCCAAGCAGGACTTTCCTGAAGTTTTTTAGTTACAATTATTAGCTAAGAAGGCTCAGAATTGAGCCAGAATCAGAAGATAAAGTTGGAGACTAAATTGGATCATCTGTGTTTTAAAAATCTATGAGCATTTTCTTGTAAGATGGCTTAGAGGGATAAAATCCAGAAAAGCATGTTAACATCAGAGTATATCATTAAATACTAATGGAATACTCTCAAACATTTCAGAAAACGTGACATTGTTCCTTACAGCTAATTTTTCATTTGTTATTTTTTTTAAAAAAATAAACTGCATTCTATGTGAAATGAGAGAAACCATCCCTAGTACTGTTTAAATTAATGCAGATGCTGGCATGGTTAGGGGCTAGGTAAAGAACTAGGAATTCAAAGCAGCACATTAACTTGGTTGTGAATCTTATCAAAAAATTGAGTCCTCTACATCACTTTTTACTCCCTTATCTTTAAATTGAAAAATAGCATAATAAATACTTTTCATTAACTCGATTAAGACTTGTACGTAAATACCCAGGCAGGCATTCAGGAACCTTATGATGAGCTTTCTGTATTGATGCTCTGCCCTCACTGCTTGCAAGAGTATCAATCAGGCTCCTGTGCAATAAAGAACTACTGTCCTGTGTCCCGCTTGCAGAGCAGACACTCTGACGGTGTCCGGGTGATCTTTAGTTAAGATCTGGCCTACGTTTTCAGGTTCAAGCATGGTTTCTAAGGGGAGGGGACCTGGGAACATAGGTCTAAGTGATGAGGAGGCTCTGGGGAGGGGATACAGTGGGGGATGTCTCTCTTGGGGGCTGGAGAGGACAGGGAGTCGAGGGCCTGGAAGGAGGCTGGTGTGGAGGCTGCAGAGTGACAAAGACGATCTCCTTCTTGACTAGGCCCCGAACTTGGCCCTGTCCTCTCTTTGGCCTGCCTAGCACAGTTTCAGCAAGAATCCCCCACCCTTGATATCCGATGCTCCTGGTCTGCCTTGAGCAAGAACCCCCCACCCCTGATGTCTCCTCTTGGTAATTGTCCATCCGCTGACCCTCCTTGCTCTGCTCGTTGGCTATTAATCCCCACTTGTCCTTGTTGTACTTGGAGCTCCTCCTCTATTGGGGTAGTCTTGACATCGATTGCAACAGTGCTGAATAAAGCCTGCTTTACAGCTTTACCAAGAGCAGAGAGCGAGGAGTGGGAGGAGGAGACAGAGGGAAAAGGAGTCGAGGAAGGCAGATGGGCCAGATTGGGCAGGGGCTCCTAGGCCACGTTAAAGATTTTGGCCTCTATTAAAAGAGAACAGAACAGCATAGAAGAGTTTTAAGGCACTTAGTGACATGATCAGATTTCCATATTTGAAAGACCATTCTGCCCTTGAACAAAGAGCAACAATAATACCATTTTTAAAAATTCTTTTCAATATGTAAAGGGACCTGGAAGAAAATTGAGCTCACTTATACATATGCAAATCTGCACTATGAGTGGAGTGGCCCAGGCTGAATCTGAGCAGGGATTTGAAATCTTCGTCAGCCCACAGCCTATTAGTGCTCTTCAATTCCATTTTCCCCACCCCAGTCCTCCTGCAACTGCAAGATACTAACAGCGACTGGGTGGGAGCATCCCAGCTACGAAGTCCTCCTGCTGGCCCTGGGCACTGTGGGGTTCTGCCATCATTCCAGCAGCCCCACCTGAGATAGGTGTGGGGCTCGGGGGGACGGTGCTTGCTCGTGGGACAATTTATACCCCAGGCCCTATTTTAAGATACGATGACATTGAGATGCTATTTTGAGAAAGCTCCTTTTTAACTTCACATCATACCTGGTGGTGGTGGGGATGAGGGTGGGGCCATTAAGGACCATAAACACTTGGGGCAAAATGCATTTGTTGAGTTTAGCAATAAAAGTGCATTTGCTGAGAGAAATAGAAAAGAAGAAATAATTCCTGGGTGAAGAAAGGTCTAAGTGTTTCATATTGTGAAAACACACACAGGTAGGGGTGGCAAGATAGAGGCAGGTTCCCTGCCAAAGTGAGAACTGGTTACCTTGACAATGGGCCCCAGATAGGAAAGGAAACCAGAATCCCCAAAGAACCAGGTGAAAAGTGACAATTTGTCAACTGCTGTGAATCCACAGATGGCCTCCATGTGACGGACCAGATCAGCAACTCCAGTGTCTTAAAGAAACCTTTGCATTATCTTGCCCCCGACGAGAACATGATTTCATTCTTGTGTGCAGGGACCAATATTCTTCCTTGCACAACTTCCCTTCTGCTCTGCACAAGATCATTTTCAAATAAATGATCATTTTCTTCTTACGTTCACAATTTGTCTCCAAACCCAAATATGCCATCTCATTACTAAACTTGCTTTGCCAACAACTTTGTCTTTCTCTGATTAAAAAAAAAAAATTGGCTCCTTATATTACACTCTGTAAGATTTTCCCATCCTCTGTTGGGTTGTGGGACATCGCTTTTCTGTTCATGGTCAGCTAATTATCAGGGCAGGTAAAGTTTCCAGCCTGAAAATCAGGTGAGCATGTGGAGGGGAGAATCCTGTCTCATGATTCAGCTACTGGCTCCTTTGAGATCTTCGTTTTCTCTGACTTGTTTGTGGTATGTTATCTTGTTCCATCAGTGCTTGAAAATAGGGCGGAATATTTGACAGGTGGGAGCATGAATCGTGTCTGACAATGCTTTTGCAGTGAGCAATGGAGGCATTTTAAGAAATGGAGCTGGGTGCGTTTACGCACTCTGTGTGACTAACTGTGATGGTGATGCCAACAAACAAGGACTTGCTGTCCTGTAGGTACAAGCCAGTGTTATACTACAACCGTTAAAGAGCAAAGTCACTTCTAATCCATTATGTAAAAACAGACGGCAATCAAGGCCTCCTAGTGCCATCATCACACAGACGTCGGTATTTTTAAAAGCTGGAAAACTAGGCAAGAATAATTGGCATCACATGGGTTTTTTTCCCTCCCACTACTGTTTCTGTGGGTGGCAATCAGCAGTGGATATTATGTGGCGATTGACCTTTATATAAATGAATGAGCATTAGAGTGGAGCATGGATTTGGTAAGAATTTTGCTTTCATCAGGCAGTAGGAATCGTGGCTTGCTATTTGGGTCAGAAAAGCTTGACGCGATTAGAGTTTTAATTAGAAATATGCTAGCCTTAATTACCTGTTTGTCACTCCTGTTTGATGTCAGTGGAAATGGTCCTGCTTTTGATTCGTAGTCTTCCGTTCCACCCGCCAGCCTAACCCCTATGGCCAGTTAAATTGGTTGGACTAAATCCTAGGACATTTAGTACTGGGAAATCACATTAACTGTAGAAAGAGCATCACAGCTAAGAACACAGGTAATTATACTCTGGACCTAAGAGCATCTGAGATATCCTTTTATGGTCCTACAGTAGCTAGACGATAAAGTTGACTTGCACAAAACAGAGCCCTTTCCCTTCTTGCCACCTAGTTCCCAAAGCAGCAGGTTACAGTCTCCAGCAGCCTCACTGCAGCCCAGGGTATCATCACCACCGGCTCCCACTCTTGCGAGTGCTCAACCCACCCAGGGCACTGGATGGACTATCTGGGCAGGCTGACCCTGAAGGAAGAAGGCCAGATGGCCTGTGACACAGTGAAATTCTAAGGGAAGAAACTACTACTCATTCATCTGTGCCCCTCACCACACACACACACACACACACACACACACACACACACAC